>JAWZYV010012165.1:0-190577 GCA_038373885.1 Cheiracanthium punctorium
GTGATTTGAAAAGGTTTTCTCCAGTACTACGACTTATGCATTTCTGACTTAATACTTTCCTTAACTTCTGTTTCAGAAACGTACCTAATAATTATTGCACACTGATCAAAACTTGATACGTCCATCGTGGTGTCCATAAGAACTGTATATTGACCAGCTGCTTTAATTTCTTGACAAATCCTACTTGAATTTCTCTCTTTATAATATTTACAATCTTTATTGTTGTTTTACTTGTCTAGTATATTTTTCTGACGTGATTCTCCAAAGTAGGTTCATAATTACAAAGAAGAAGTATTAACTCTAAGAAGTTTCCGTGGTTGATTACTTTGATTTTCTAATGTGTGAGAACTTTCTTCTTTCCCTCGAAAAGCATAGTCCTTGTTTGCCTAAAAATTTTATGGTTTTATAATCACTGACGAAACTACTTTTCGTCTGTCAGAAACTTCCTTTTTCCTTTTGGCCATTTGCTGATCAAATAGCATGTGCTCAATCGTATGACCATAGTGTTGACTCTAGATTAATTTGGCAGGGCGCAGCGCCCGGCGGCCTTTTTGTTATCTTTTTAGCGCCCGGCGGCTCTTTTGTCGTCTTTTTAGCGCCCGGCGGCCCTATTTCTCTTCTTTATGCGCCCTCCTGCTTTTACATTTTTATTATTAGCAAACAACCAGCACTTTTTATTTCCTACATACCATTTGCGGCCCATCACGATAATACGTTAATTAAAACGGTTACGATTGAGTACAATAATCCCATCATAAAAATAGGTTCGCTTGAAAACGGCCCTTTCACAAAAACCGTCTATGAAATCCGATCTTTCCCACAAATGTAATTTATTAAAATGCTTTTTTCAAATATTCTACTCTTTCAGATCGAAATACTCCTACTGCCCTTTTCTTTGTTTTCTTTTGCGCGAGCCGAACAGCCGAGTAACCCGAAAAGGCCCCTCTTGTATGTTTTGTTTTTGCTGACTCAAGCGAGAAGCCCGATCGGCATTTCACTTAGGAGTTGGGGGAAGAAAATACAGTTGGGAAATTCAAAATTTTATGGAAGTTATCTAAAAATTTCTGATTCCATCTGTCAATCCTCAAATATCGGTGGCTACGTTTGATAAATATGTAGTTGCGAATTATCAAACAATCATTATACCACAGTTCGTCGCCAGCTGTATATAATTATTGCTCTTCTCGATGTCTTTAATAGTTTCGCAACACTAGCAAGTCCCCCCCCCCTAAACGATTTGCTCTTTTTAATCGGCTTTCTTAGTACATATTATTCGTAATGTATAACAGTTATTTACTAATCATATATAATTACAGATGATACAGAAAGAATGCCTTAGCAAAACGACGTTTTGCGATTCGAAAATTCGCGGGATTTGCTTGTTTGTTATGGCAAGCCTAGACAAGGGATATCTTCTAAGGGGGGGGTGCCTTGGTTGGGTGACTTATTAAGGAGTTCTAATGTGTATTGATGCGTACATCTTGATGAAACCGACCAAAACTCCGGACCGACAGTCGCGCGGGTGGGGAACTTCAACACTTCAGCCGTGTACCATGTTCAGTGGCTTTATCTACTCAAATCCATCTAAAAATCGAGGGATTTGCGACGTTTTGGGAATACAGCAATTGAAACACATTATGCTTTTGCCAAAATCAGAGCATAATAATGATCTTTTGCTTTAGCAATTAGGGATGGACGCGAGACGACTTTTTTGCGAGACGGGACAGAGATTTTCAGCTTTTTTGCGAGACGAGACACACATTTTTAACATTACGATATAGGGATTTTTGCGAGACGAGACAAAGCTTTTAGGCTATTTTGCGAGACGCGAGACGCTAAATCTTCTTCTCGCGTCCATCCCTATTAGCAATGTAGTGCTAGGGTTATTGGCGCCCGGTGCGGTCTTTCAGTTTGCCGCCCCATTCTTTCTAAGTTTCAGCATTCTGCCCCCATTTCGGTCCTTTAGTTTTCCTCTTTATTATTTCCAAGTGTCCTGCCGGCCACCATGTTTGTTTTTTTGACGCCGGGGCGGACCCCCCCCCCCACTTATTACGCCACAGTTTTAATTACATAAAAGTGGAGTAAATGCAGAATTTAGTAAATCAGACTACTGACAAGATTTGGTATTTTAAATATTCATATTATACACCTTCCGATTTTAAAAATTCTCAACATTTTAATGAATGAAGAAAGGAAAAAAAATAATAATAAAAGCAAAAGAAAGCTAGTTCTGGAAAAGGGTGTCTTCAGAAAACAAATTGTGTCATAAGTTAACAGCTAGGTTATTCGTAAAACCAACTGTCATCAATTTAAGCTTATTTTCAGTTGAAAAAAAAAAAAAAAAGAATTCTGGAAGGTTTATTAATAGATAATTTGTTTAAGTACTTTTGGCACCAGGATGTTGATTATTTTAATTATATTAAGCTGATTAAAAACATTTGATAGTTAAAATAAATATTGATTAGTATTATTTTTATTTTAAAAAGATTAAAGCAAGGTTTAAGAAAGAAAATTTAGTGTTTTTAAAGAGACCTTTTTAAGTATGTTACAAGAAATTAAAAATAAAGCTTTATGAAAAATAAATTATTGAAAGTATTTTAAACTTTATTTCATACATACCTTTGGACAATCCTGTGAGTTAAAAAAAATATTAATTTTATACCTGCTAAAAAACTTACATTTAGTAATTATTTTTATTTATTTTAAAGAAATAGTACTTTTTTAAAAACTTATATTCACTTTTCATGAATGAGCAAGCATTAAATTAGAAGTGAAAGAATAATAACAAATCTATTTCAGTGATTTGATTTGATATGGTGTTCTACATTCCAACCATAGGATGTATTACAAAATTTGCATGACTATGTCATTTTTTCCAGCAATCTTCTGTATTAAATTTCCCCAATTTCTGTAGTTATCAATTGATGGATGAGTTAAATTGTTTGATGGAATTTTAATAATGTCTAATAGTAATAAGGGTAACTTTGAAAATCTTTACTTGGTACTCATTCAATAATTATTGCAAACAAAAGAATTTAAATAAAATTCTGATTTATATAATTAAATTTTATACATCCTGCATTGCAGAAATTTTATTATTTTTATTACATGCTAAACGCATCTACCCTAATCCACTTACACTGACAGTCCTTTTCTGTTTAAAAGTTTGTACCAATATAGGTGAAATATCATATATGAATGTGATCCAGTAATTGTGGTCCAGTAGTGATAGTGTGATAAAATTGAGGAACAAAAATTAACAGTCCCTCTGCCTTCCCCTACTGCCTAACAAATCATGTCCGGCTAAAAAGTTCTGAAGCCTTCTTCAATAAATGTACTATTCTTATAAATAATAAACATGTATGTCACGTAATTTTGAGAAAAAAAATTAAGCAGAAAATTCAACATTAATTATATTTAAGCTTCTTTATGCTAGAAGTTTTTTTTTAATCAAAACTTCTAGTTATGTAGATTTAATTCACATATTTATGTCATGTTTAGACCAAAATATTATCAACAAATTATTTTTCCTATTTCGCTTACACTTATTTCTACTGGATATTTTCTCCAAAAGAAGGGGGGGGGGAGTAAGACAAATTGGAAAAAATCTTACTATGCATTGTAAGTCAGAACACATATTACAACTCTACATGTTAAAGTTTCGAGGATCAGATCGTTTCAAACCAGTTTCTATATGCTATCTACCTGTACATTCTCGTGGAACCCCAAAGTGCCCTTTTTGAGAACAGGGTGCCCCTTTTGAAAATTTCCCCCCCGGCGGCCCTTTTTTTCTAGAGTCAACACTAGACCATGTTTATAAGAAATAAAGTTTCTCTCCGATTCTAGATGAATTAAGGATTTCTCATGTTTGCTAAGTGACTGACTTATGCCAGTATTTGTCAAAGCCTTGACATAAGGCAGATTACCCATCCATCAATGAATTCTAGGCATACGTAGCAGTACAATTTTTTATTTTTTAGGTTATAACTAAGCCGACTGGTCGACTCTGAATTTCGCGAGTGGGAGATCTTATCAGCAATCAGTCTGACCGCTAAAACCCTCCAAAATGCAAGGGAAACGAGCCGACATTGTTGACGACGGAAACAGGAAAACCAGACCATCAACTTGCCAGAGTTGGCAAAACCCCGGGTTTTTGTGGGCTTTTCTGGGTTTTTGTTATTTTTTGTATGTTTGTATATTTATACAATGTATCTGTTTACATATGCATGAGCATTAATTAATTGAATTTTTTCATATAAAAATCATTACTAAGAACAATAATGCAAATATGTGACAAACAAAACTGCAAATCTAAAAATTATTCTTTTATGTTATTTATTTTTGGTCATAGATTTACTTAATGCCATTCAAATAGATGAATCCATTCCATAATGAATTTTTCTTATTACTATGGCATCAGTCTACTCAAAAATGTTTTATTTTGGGTTTGAGTTTATGTTTACATCTTTCATTATTAATAAAATTACGTTGCTTTGATATTTGATAAACAATATTTTTTGCTTCTAGCCAGTCATTACTACCATAAAAATATTTTTTTCATGTGGTTATATTTATTGACAACATCATTTTGTAGTTTGTTTCGTTTTGAAATTTTCTTGAATCATCCAATCACAAACAATTACTGAGGCTGACCAATGGAAAGAATCTCAGACACTTCTTTTTCAGTCTCTGCATTCTGTTCCATCTAGCTCTGCTTCCATTGAGAGAATTTTCTCTAAATTTGGATTCATATGGTCTAAGCTGCGGAACAGACTAGGCTCAGAGCAGTGTGAAAAATTAGTAAAGATTTACAAATATTACCACAAAAATCAAAGTGAATGTGATTTTGATTGGCAAACTGTAAAAAAAGATCAATTATAATTAATTTGAAATATATTTTTCATTCTACATTTTTAGTTTGTTTTCATTTAACTTTAATTGGGATTGTTATTAGACATTAAACACACGTCATATTTTGCATAGTTTTTTACTAGAATATTATCAACAGTTTATTTTCATTATAATGTGGTATCAAAACTTATTTATAATAATTGCTGCATATTTGCTATAAAAAAAAATTAAATAAGCAAAAGAATAATAAAAATATTATAGTAGCAAAAAGTAGTGTGTTTTCAAACTGAAAATTTCAGGGTTTTTTCTTTATATTTCTTAAAGGGAAAATATTATTAGTTATATATATTATATATATAATTACATATTTCTTAATCAATAATGAATACAAGTAGTAATTGAAATATAATTAATAATATTTTTTAATTCTTTCAAAGTAGAAAGAAAGCTTGTTTTCTGTGAAGGATCATGACTACCTCTGTCAAAAACACTGTTGTTATACTGTCTAGAAGTTTCAAAATTTTCAGTTAATGAAATTAATTTTAGAAAATAAATATTTTGAGGTAAACTTCATCTGATTAACATAAATATGACTTATTTTTATGTAATTTTGATAAGATAAACCACCTAGGTTTTGGGCTTAAAAGGTAAAGTGTATTTCTAAATACTATAGGTGGGATTTGCAGACTCAGGAGTGATTTTAAACAAAAACCCAGGCGGGTTTTTGTTGGTGGACCCACCTAGAAAAACCCATGTGGGTTTTTCTGGGCTGGGTCCACTTTGCCAACCCTGGTGCTTGCACAAAGAGTGACGCCAGAAGGTCCATACTTAAACAGCCTGCGGTATTGTGAGGGGATATACAAAACATCATAGAATGATTGGCTGTTATATTTTCAAGGTTGTGGAACAGTACGTGGTGGCCAAATAAGGATAACATTTATATTATTCTTAGCTTCTTTTGGTACAGTACTTGTGAAACTTTTGCCTGTTTTTAGTGGGGCCGTGGAATAGGGGTAGCCATTTAGAAAATGTTTCAGTGTATGAAGATGAAAAAAAAAAAAAGATTAATTGTCATTCCTCACCTTTGTGTTTTTCCTAGGAAGTGTGCACGTAAACAATGGAGGAACCCTGGATCTGAGCATGGGTTGAATCAGAGCCAACACGACGTTTGGAGCTTTCTTCAAAGGAACGGCGGCAGAACATCGAGCAACAAAGCTCGAGGGTTCCATAGAATACGGCTTATCGTCAGGACGGTGATACCATTCACAAGACCAAGACAGCAACGCAAACTTTATCTGAGGTGCCTGAGGCAGCTGTGTTTCCTATCAGAGACCTACCCTTTCGTGTCCGCAGATGAAGTGCGAGATTTTCTCCTGCACATCGTGGGCAGTGACTGCGACCGAGTCGGCCTGGACCGATTCGTCGACAAGCGCTGGTCAGCGGTCTTTGGCCGATTTCCGTTCGGCCCGAGAAGCTTGCAGCACCTGTCCCGATGTGCGGTGAGGACTCGACTTGTTGCCGTGGCGGAAAGCAGGTCTGCCGCACTGCCCCAATTGGTGAAGGACCTGCACATTCCCGAAATCTTGAAAGACTTCTTGTTAGGTGCTCCGGAACCGAAGACATTGTATGTACGAAGAGAGACTTGAATAAAAGTTAACTGAAAACTACAGTTTTGTTGCGTTTTCATTCATTATTTTCAGACGACAGGCATTGGCATACTTAGGTATAGTGCAGCCCATGGCAGACAACAATCTGCGCTTGTTATCTTAGTAATCAATGTATGAATTATCGGAATCAGAGCTAGACAATGTTGAAATTTTTACATCATCAGCTCTGAATCGATATATCGAAGTCAACTTATCAACAAAATCATTCATAGACCAGCTTTTTAATAGTTATTAAACTCTTAATCATGTACTACCAGGGATCACTCTAGAGCGTTACAGGGGGGCGGCCCGCCCTGGTGCCCTTTTTCCGGTAAAATGAAGCCCTCCTTGCCCCTTTTCTTGATAAAATTCCGCCCTCCTTGCTCTTTTTCTTGATAAAATTCCACTCTCTTTGTTTTTTGTTTTTTTTTTCAATCAAAATGCCGCTCTCAGTCGCAGCTCTTCTCCCTCCCAACCTGAGGAGAGGGTTAAAACCATTCGCTGTAGCTTGAGGTCATAAAATATCTCATTAGAGAAACAATCTGTCATCCAGAAGAGTAGTCATAACAATAAATTATTTCCTACTGTAAATGGTGCTGTACCGTGTTTTATAAATGCTGTAAATAATTAATAAACGCCACTTGGTTATTGTTTATTTTTTCAGATTTTCAAAACACATTCATCCAAACTTACGGCTGGCTTCACGGAAAGTTCAAGACAAGGGCAATTCCGGAAGTCTGAAACCCCCCCCCCCCCCCACTCACACATACTCCTCCCTGTCGATGTACTAAAAAGAATAGGGGAAAATTGATTCATTGACACGGTGTGCAGCAGTCAGGAAATACTACTTGAAAATATCGAATTTCCGGTCAGCATAGGGGCGAAATTGATGATTATTCTATAGGGCCATGGGCGCTGGCAGCATAGGGCAAGGGGGGGCAATGCCCCCCCCTGGATTTTTGTATGCAGTGTTTTCCCTTGCTTTTTTGCTCTTTCCAACATGGTGACCATGTTAAAGTAGTCTTTGCCCCCCCCCCCCCGGGAAATATTCTGCCGGCACCCATGTATAGGGCTATTTTAGGCGGAGATATGAGTGGGTACTGTCAATACAAAATTTGTGTCTATTTTGCAGCCGCTCCAAAAAAATGAAATCCTCGATGATTGCGAGAATGCAAGTCTCGTCGACTGCACGGGCACACGCCCCTGGGATGTTCATTTTTACTGTACTATGCGCTCAGCAAAAGCCCAATGGACAGTGCGAAAATGCGCAGTGGGGAGAGCCATTGAGACTATTTTGAATTCATCGATTGGGAAATTAAAAATGTGTGCAAGAGTGTCAAATTCTTTCCGATCCCTGAAGGCTCGGGAGTTATTTTATAATTATGTAATTATGAATATTACACAACAATAATTATAAGACTTCTTGCCTGTTTAGAAAATCCTTTGCCGCCGCCCACGATAGTAAATACTATTGTCCCCCCCCCCTCTTTTTTTTATTATGTCGTGCACTTGCAATTTATTCTTCCCTCGGACACGTCTTATCTAAACTGGCGTTCTTATTACAGAATATTTCCAAAAGTTATGCATATAGTGCTGCAACTAGAGGTCAAGTCGCCCGGAACAAACCTTTGTTTTGGTGCTCCCTTCTTTCCATTTTAATTTTGACGTAACAGCACTATGCCTGGGGCAAGTGTCCCGTTTCCCCTCCGCTAGTTGCAGACTAGCATATATACAGAGAGAAAAGTTGCAGTGACGCTGAATACAATAAAATTTGAATCTAAAACTGAATGTTTTCGGGTCCGAAAATTGGCGTGATTATGAAAAATTTGTCGGCAAAACCGAATTCCCGTTATTTTGCGATTACAAAATTTAATTTTTTTATGCTTTTTTTGTTTTGTTGTTGTTGTTGAAATAAAGCATAATGTACACCTTACACAATTTTTGTAAAAGTGTAGATTTCATTAAGTGAAAAAATTTGGTTTCAAAATTTGTTTAATCATTTGCTTAAAAAATTGCTATTAAGAAAACACATTTTCGGACATAAAAGTATGTTTATAAAAGCTTCCCTTATGTGTTTGTAGACAATAATTACAAAAGTTGCCCTTTTTGTGTGATATAATATGCCCTTTTCCCAAACACTGCCCTTTTTCTGTAATGTGTACCCTGCCCCTTTTTCATTTTTAGAGTGATCCCTGGTACAAAGCTATTAAATACTCGTAAGTGCTTTTGAAATTTGTTTTTAATGCTGGAATTGCTGGGAAAAAGAAATGACGGCAACTATTTTCTTTTTCTTTTTCTTCTTCTGTTCACTTCACAGCGACTGTTGGGCCTCCGAGAACTTTCTTCCATTCTGACCTCATATTGGCTAACGTTTTCCATTTAGTAACATGTAGGGATGAGCGGGATATAGTGGGTCATTGAAGATATTTGTGGTTCAGTGTATAGTTTTCAGATGAGAAAATTATTTAAAGTAAGTATCAAACATCTTCACTCTGTGGGAAAAGTTAAACATCTCACTTTGATTGTGGAGGGAAGAAAGTACCATTTTGTTTTCTGATCATCTGTGGATGAAATTTGAAGAAATTAAGACTTTATGTTATTACACTTGAAATTTATCAAGTAAATACAAGTTATGTGGGCTGTTTATATAGTCTAAATTACCTTCTTTTTTATTATTTTATATTTAAATGAATATTTTAACAATTTGGAATTTTGAGGTGAAAAATAATACATTGGTTCATATGGGAGACACTGGGTCACCTGAAAAGGGCAATGTGGGTCTTTCTGTGAGTTTCTTATTTTTAATGTTTGAATCATGAAAATTTATCTAAATAAGTCTTCCACATCAGCCAGAGAATCTTCTTATATGTACAGCAAAAAATGACACCAGAGATGGTAAAAGGTTTTTCCTAACTCAGATGCAAAAGAGCAAACACTGTGAGGCAACCTAAAAAAATCAGAAATTCATACACATACACCTCTGAAAATCACAATCCAAAATGAAATGATTGAAAAAAAGAATAGTGTAGGACCTAATGATATGAGGCAGGAGAGAAAATAAACTTGCAAGAATAGCTCAATTGAAGAAGAGGAAGGATCTTCTATTGAATCTGACTTCGGAGATTTGGATTTTGAGTATGTAGAAGATTTTAATGTTGACATTTTGTATTATTCAAGGTCTACTACAAGAAAAATGCAGTTATAAACACTATATTTCTGAAGTTGTAGGCAAAACTGAAACTGAATTTGCAGTGCACTACATGAAAGGAATTCAGCCAGGTCATGCACTTATATTTGATGAAGCAAACATTTGTACAGCGGACAGTGAAAATACTGTGAGAAAATTTCCAAAACCAAATGTATTGCAAGGAACTGTTAGAACAAAATCGTCTTTTGCAGTAAACTTTCAGTTACATAATGTCCAATAGTTATTGTAAAATACAAGATTTTTATTTAATGCCTTTAAAAAAACTACAAAACTAAAATGTTGTAAATTTAATAGGACTAAAGTGATATTACTTAACTAATTTAGCATGTGTATATTTTAGAACCATAAAATTAACATTTACCTTATAAATTTTGAGCTACTTTAATATTTAACTTAATATACTAAATATTGCCAGGCAATAAAAAAGTTTAAATAGCTCACTATCGAATGAAAGAATATTTTTTGTGTTTCTCGTTAGCTGACCCACTGCACCCCATTTGTTGACCCAGTGTACACCTTTGCTCTAAACTAATATACAAGTTAGCTCTAACAAAACAGTACTTAATATGTTTTCTTTTATAAAAACTATGGAATAGCTAGGATAGTTTGCCACTAATGGCGACTTTTCATTATTTGGCAATTACACATGCTCACAACCTATAATTACTGTTCATGTAAGGTTCCCGGAAAACCGTTATCCATATTTTCATATACATAATCCTTTGCAGATGGGTGTATTTAGCACCACGTATTATATCATCTCGCTGCGCTGGCAAATATCCAAAGTATACTGCTATAATGGCATAGTTAACGCCACCAAATATGTCTACTGGTAGCCAATACACCAGCTGGACCGAACCGGCTTTAAAATAATCTGCATTTTAATTATTTTTGATTTTCAAGGTACTGAATTCTAACATTCTGGAATTCGAAGTTAAGATTCACCCTGCTTCAAAAGATACCATTTTGACGGATCATTCCTAATTCCAAGATGGCACTAAAATCAGTTACAATTAGTTATTCTGTTTTGGAAAAATGAATAGTCGCTAATTCTAAACTCCTGTTCTCTAAGCGAACTTACTATTTGAAAATTGCGAACCTTGTGTAACGCACTTTGAGTTATTTATTTTATATACTATTTAATTTGGAATAAAATGGGTGTAATTCTACTTCATGTTTGTCAATTTCACGCGATTCTACATACTTGTAATTGCTTTGTTGCAAAGGAATGAATGATTTTACGCCAAATCTGGCAACCATTATTTTTTATTTTTTCAGATTTTTATTAATATCTTCTAAAATAATTTGATTTTCGAAATTTAAGTCAGCTTATCAGGTTCCTTGGAATTTTCCAAATCTGTGGACACCTTAGTCGAAACTCAAATCCCCACGGTTTAGGAGGAGATAGCCGAACAAGCTCTTGACAGCGGCCATTACTTTTTTTTAAGAATAGAGAGATAAAAACTATATTCTGGGGTAAATAAATTAATTTTTGGAAGTGCAGATACCCGGTTTTGCCCTATAATGTCGCTTATTAGAAAATAAGGCACAATATCTTTCAAATGTGATGCAAAACCTGATTCAATAATTTTAAATAGTGCTTAAAATCCTTCTTTGGGATATAAGGAAAAAAGAAAAATACCTTTCTCTAATAGGAAAAAAAAAAAAAAAAAAAAGAATTTCCTGCCTGAAAATAACAGAAAGAATCTTGTTTTTTGGAAGCAGTGAAACCTGATTCTGTGACTGAAAATAACGGAGAGAGACCGTCTCGTAAGAAAACATGTAAATGTAAATTAACCGTTTACTCCGACACCGGAAATGGGAAAACAGTCATTGTCTGGCAGGAAATGACGCTTTATTTCAGTAAATATTTATAACAGTGTGCATGGTGGTTCTTTTAGGAATAATGACTGGTGTGATAAGTACCTTTTTATGCGTGTTATTTTATCAGTATTTTTCATTAATTGGAGTGAGAGAAAAAAAAACTACCAAGAAATTTTTATATGGAGGAAAATTATATTCTTTAGGAAAATTTTTCTGATCCTGTTTGAAATTTCCAAACCAGTGGACACCCTGAACAGGATTCTATTTAATTCTTAAAATGGTAAAGCTTAGGAAAAGATAAAAGAGCTCTTGCTCAAAACAGTTGTGCAAATTAAAGGTCTTTCATTATGCAACAATGAATCAAATCCATAGACAGATTACTCTCTTCTAATTTTAGTGGATTTTTAGTCATAAATCTGCAGGGAAATTTTCTTAAAAAACCTTAAATTAGAACATTATGATGTTGATATAATATGCCAATTAATAATAACAAAATCCAATGCAAAACAAGGAATATTTATTTTATAATACATTTTGTTCATATTTTTATTACACATAACAAATATTATAACTATAATTAATTTATGTTAAATATAATTTAAACACAACAAACATAAAAACTTGTAAATGGCAGTTTAATAGCATATTATAGTGATGAAATCTGAACTCAACAAAGAAAAAACAATGCTGTCTAAAAATTTTTTACTTTGTGATACTAAAAATTAAATTTCTTTTCCACAGAATATAGAATAATTTCCACAGAATATATAACACATAGACCAAATGTGCATAGTATTTTAGCTAAGTTAATAAATTATAGCACACAAAAATACTAAAAGATGCATTGAAAAGTTCCTAAAAGTGCAGTAAAATAGTAAAATAATGCAACTTTAAGGTAAGAGTTGTAATGCATTTAGTACTGATGTAATTTTTAATGTGTTTCTATAAACAGGGTTCATACTCAATTTCTGATACGAAAATGTAGGAGTTTTTCAGGGGGAAAATAAGATTTCTTAGGACTCATTGTGAATTTCTCATTATGATTTGTATGTTTTTAGCATGGGTACCATAAAAAGGAAGATTCTAAAAAATTTCATTTTAGGGCTTATTTATTTTTTGCTTCCTTTTGACAAATCTTGATTAGAAATGGAATGAAGATTATTAATATGCATCAGGATTTCCTCTATCCCATACTCAGTTAAAAAAAAAAAAAAAAAGAATTCAAATGAATTGAGTAAAAGAAGAAAAATTTTTTTTGTTTAGTTTGAAAATGAAATCTTTTTTATCAATGCCTCTAAATGTTTTTCTAGATAAAATTTAAGAATCGTCTGTCTTACAGCATCTCAATCCACAGAAGTGGAACCATGGAAAGAAAATATACTATGTTCCTATATTTCAGCTGCAAATTGTCAAAAAGTAATATAGGAAACTGTCAACTCACAAGATTAAGTTTTTTAAAATTAAGTGAAGAAAAAAGAGCCTGCATATGAGAATAAAATGAAATACAGTGGTGCTTCGACATACAAGTGCCCTAACATACAAGATTTTTGAGATACGAGCTGTCGAGCAAGCAATATTTTGCTTTGAAATAAGAGAAACATTTGAGATAAGAGGAACCGAACCAGCGGGTCGGCCAGCTGCATACGGCACAGTTTACTGTGCATCGTCCCAAGCCTCAGTCAGTGTGCTTGTTTGCCTCGCTGTCGAAGCATCTTTGATAAGTTCTTGTATTTTGTGCTTTTTTTCCTTTTACAGTATTTTATCAAATTTCTTTGCTCAGAAGACGATGTCTATTGAATTAAAGTGTGAAATCATAGAAAAACATGAGCAAGGTGAGCGAGTGACTGACTTGGTGAGGCAGTACGGGTGTAGTACTTCAATTATCTGTACTGTGCTTAAACAGAAGCAGTCGATAAAGGGTATAATACCAGCTAAGGGTGTTACAATAATTTCTAAGCTCCGGACTTCTCTCCATGAAAAGATGGAGAAACTGCTGATGGGTGGGTGACGGAGATACCTTAATGGTGGGGAATCATATGCCAAAATGCACGAGCGATTTAAGGTGTCTACCAATGTCAGTAGGCAGAAATAGTATCATTAATAGCCTCACTGACATAAAAAGTTGCCACTTTGGTAGCCATTTTCTTAATTTTAGTTGCCAAAATATCCATAAAATTTATTTCTTATCTATACATCAGTAAATCAACATTAAAATCAGTAACTTTTACAGATCACTTGTAAATTTTATGGAGCATCCGGAAAAGTTGGCAGGTATGCAACGGGCACAGTGAGAAGCGCATATGGCACATATTGCTATAGTCAGATAGATAGGAAAGGTGAGGGATATTTTTTAATTCTTTCTTGATTAGTTGTTGATGTGTCTGCTGTTTTATGGTAAATAAGCTGCACTGTTCTAAAGTAAGTAGTAAAATATATGCTAAGGGAAAAAATCAGGAGGTTTGTAGAGGTGATGAATAGAATCCAGAAGTTTGAACAGGCCTGACTTTTTTTTTCCTTCAAAACGTGGGAGTTCTGCAGGCATGTACGAATCCTGTATAAAACAAGCAATTTTATTTCTGTAATAATTTCTTTTTGCTGTTAGCAGTGAAGACTCAGAATGAGCACCTATATCAGCAAATCTTGAATTATGATAATGGGATAGCTGATTTGAGCATTTATTTTATCACACAAAGAGAAGCTCAGATGTTGGAATGTTGGATTTTGATGACATAATGTTGATGAGTTTTAGAGAACCCCTAGTGAATTACAATGCCAAAAAATTAGCAGCCAACTCAATTTTTTTTCTTTTTCGAGAAAATGGCTTAAATTTTTAATACACAGTTAGAACCAAGGTCATGGTCATAAAATGTATAAAAAAAATACTTAAAATGATTGTTGTTAAAAAATAAATGCAACTGAATGAGTAAAAGCTATTTTTTAAAATTAGATATTGCTGTTTTGTTAATGCAAAGCATGCTAGGGCTATCTGCTAAAGGAAGGAATGCCTTGGGCAGGATTTCTTTCAGGGATTCTAAAGTGCAATGCATCTGGAGAAAACTGCCCAAAACTTCAAATCATTAGACTGAGAACAACACAATAGTTGGACTTTCATACTTTATTAAAATTACATGCACACCAAATTAAAGTGATAGATTACTTCCTGTTTTCATATCCGTATCCGCGAATATAAAAACAAGTTATCTGTGTCTGCGTATCTAACTTTTTAATGATCCGGCACACCTCTAGTATTTATACATTTTTTAAGCAACTTGTATAAATACTAGAAATAATTTAAAAATAAACAAATATATTGAAATGCATTTGTTTATTTTTAGGTGACAACTTATTAAAGTGATAAAAAATATCGTCTGCTACTTTTGAATGCTTGGTTTTAAATTTATTCTTGTTTCAAAATATCACTATTTTGCAATAAAAATAACTTGCAGTAGATGTCAATATTATCTGTGTTTAGCATGTTTTTCTGGTTTATATCACCTTGTGTCATATATTTTATGTGTTAAAGTTTCTCTGGCTAGCTAAAAAAACAGAATTATTTACAAAATATAATTCATGGAAGTAATCTATCACTTTAATTTGGTGTGCATGTAATTTTAATAAAGTATGAAGGTCCAACTACTGTGTTGTTCTCAGTCTAATGATTTGAAGTTTTGGCGGATATATATATTTGCGGAAGAAGAATATATTCATGGATACGAATATGAAAACAGATTATCTCTGTTTCATTTATATCTGCAGATATGGATATGAAAACAGATAATTTGTTGCCATATCTGCAGAAATAGATATGCATCTTTTTGATTGGATATTATTTTGAAGAATACATCATTTTAAAGAGATAATTTCATGCACAATGTACGAAATGCCACAATGATAACTTTCAGATCCTATGTAAAGCATAGATTAAAAAAAATAATGTAGTGGTTAAAATCACATTTTAAATCTTAACATGGCTTTATGAGCATTAAATTATTAAAACACGACTACCAAACCAAGTACCTTTGCAAATCTACAAAACCTCTCGTCTTATTAAGGCAGTAGTTCAAAAACACTATGTGGTTTTGGTACATAAATATGACTATGTCAGACACTTGAAAATTTTAGAAAGTCTCTTCACAAGCTGTATTAGACACTCCTCTGCCAATTAAGAAAATTTCAGAAAAAAAAAAAAAAATGTATCGTAATATGATAGTGTTCTTGAACTGTAACACTAAAAATCATGAATAATTATGGGTAAATATCGTAAGCTAATTGAGGAAAACAGAATATTATATGGAATATTGCAGTATTTCCCAAACAGTTAACATTTCAGCACATTTTTGAAGGCAATTTTTTTTTTAAATTAAAAATTTCTGAAGGTTGCATGATTGATTGTTAATATTAGTTTATTGTGTAGTCAGTGAGGAAACATTATTAATTTTTTTAGTTGTTTCACATCATTAGTTTGTTATCAAAGATGTTCAAAAGTCCTGTGACATCTATAGCTTTTCAAAAGGAACACCTTTAAAACGGCATCAAAAATTTTATTTTGAAGCTAGCCATTCATTATATTTATTAGTTATGGACTCTATTAATCGTCGATTGTTTCTCACAGACTTAAATACCTTTTAAAGCTTTTTAAGGTACTAAAAATTACTTTTCTTTTAGATAATACATGTAATGTTTACAAACATACCCCTCCCCCCACCACATCCACACATAAAAATATTTTTAAAAAATCCTATATTAAGAAACTTATTTTTAAAAGTTACTTTTAAAACATATACAAATGATGAAAAGTACCAAGGTGTGAAAATCATAAATTCTCCAATTCTAAATCACTACTTGATGTAATGACAGGACTAACAACTTTAGATGGCTGTTCTTTGCTCCTTGTCTTGAGAGAACGTCTTCTTGGATGAAATGTTTTCTTAGATTTGTCTGTTGTTTTTTCTCTTGCATATTTAAATGCTTCATATTCCTGAATAGTATCCTATAAGGATATGAAAATTCTTTGTGCTTTCAAATTTACATTTAATAATACACTGAAAATTCAGTTATAACATATTTAAATACAATTTGGTATGAATTAAGTAGTAACTATACACAATAATGCAGAGAAATATTGATTATGTATTAACTTGTCATATTAATAATTTACAAATAATCACATCAACAAAACTTAATTGAATAAAACTGCCTCTGTAAGAACTAAAAATAAATAGGGTGTCCTCTACACCATAACTTAAGCTATAAAGTAACAACTTTTTAAGATTGGTATTAGCATAAGTAATTCTTTTTTCAAACTTCTGAAGTTCAGTGACAGGGATGTAATCACTTTGAAGCTTTCATGAGAATTTTCCTAAAATACACTGATATTCTTAGAATTTGAGTCCTTAAGAGTTTTGCCTGATTACTCAACTGATAATATGGTGAATAACAAATAATAGCTAGATGCAATCAGAATGTATAAAATTATTCAAGTGGATATTTTTCAAATGAGCAGCAGCAAAACATCTATAATTTACAAAGAACAGTTCATCTCACTTTACATTGTGCTTAAGTATTGCTCCTCGCTTCTTCCTAAATTAGAACTCGACCAGTGATTGAGTGGTTTCAGTCAATTATAGTATAAAACTGGACTAGTCTTTCTATAAGATCTCAGTTTGAACCAGCTGATTAAATACTATTTAGTTCCCTTGAATTTAATAAATATAATCTAGATCAATATAATATAATATAATCTAGTCAGAAACTGGAAGTTCAACAGATCAGGGGATTGTCTGATTAGGCACTGTCTGAATTTATTAGACTGATAATTTATTTTTAACTAAAGAAGCTGCTTTCTACCAGAACCACATATTCTTACATGTCAGATGATTCTGATTATGCAATCAAAACAAAAAGTACAAAAAATAAATTATTTTTGTAAGCCCCTACAGCTATATCAGCTTTGATTTTCATTTTGATTAATCTAATCTTTGTAAAAAGCATGGTAAATAATTCACCTAAAGCGTATATATATGTACAGTATTATTATTATGTATTCAGAATTACATAAATTACCTTATTACTAAATTAAATTTAATACATGAAATTTTAAATATATCTTTTTAATAATATATTAAAGTTAGTAATTTTCATAAGAGAAAACAAATATATATAAATAAATACTATACAGATAATTGAAGTAATTCAAAATACATAAGGTGAGGAAAAACACTGCAATATAGAAGAATATAATATTTGAAAAGCAATTGCTATAAGAAAAAAAAAAAAAAAAAAAAAAACCAACTATTATTAGGCCTGCTAATTTTGGACTATATTCCGTATACGGTGCCTTGTTTACATGTCAATGGTTTGTTTACAAATCATTGGCGAACAATCTGACGCGAGAGTGAGCGATGCACCGCCAACTGCCGGTGGTAGTTGTGACTGGCAACCATAAAGAATACGTGTTTCGTCAGGTTTGGGAATTTGAAATTGTTTGCGTTATTGATGGAAGGGAATGAAATGTGTTATGTTAATATAAGAAAAGAATTTGTGGGTGTTTGTTAGAAATATAGTACGTAATAAGCCGGTGGGTGTTGGGGACATTTCTGAGCGGTTATTTACCAAAAAAATAGAGGTAAGTGTTCTTTTTTAACGAATCTTTCGATGTTTAAGGTTTTTAATGTGAATTTTAAATTGATATTTGAAGTGTTTATGTTTTCGTAAGTGCTATTTACGTGCTATTCTAATCATACTGACTTTATAAGAGGTGTACAACTAGGTTGTTTAATCCACCGATGTTTTTTTGAGTTGAAAACGGGCCAGTGTTTGCCCAGTTTACATTAGCTGTACAACTAGGTTGCTTAGTTCACTGTTGTTGTTTTTTTTTAGTTAAAAACGGTCCACTGGTTGCGTAGTTTACATAGCTGTACAACTAGGTTGCTGAATCCACTGAGGTTTTTTTAGTTAAAAACGGGCCACTGGTTGCCTAGTTTAGATAGCTGTACAGCTAGGTTGCTGAATCCACTGAGGTTTTTTTAGTTAAAAACGGGCCACTGGTTGCCTAGTTTAGATAGCTGTACAGCTAGGTTGCTGAATCCACTGAGGTTTTTTTAGTTAAAAACGGGCCACTGGTTGCCTAGTTTAGATAGCTGTACAGCTAGGTTGCTGAATCCACTGAGGTTTTTTTAGTTAAAAACGGACCACTGGTTGCCTAGTTTAGATAGCTGTACAACTAGGTTGCTGAATCCACTGAGGTTTTTTTAGTTAAAAACAGACCACTGGTTGCCTAGTTTAGATAGCTGTACAACTAGGTTGCTGAATCCACTGGGGTTTTTTTAGTTAAAAACGGACCACTGGTTGCCTAGAATGACTAGTAAACATGGCGACAGTCGCTGGAGCTTGGCGGTCGCCAAGCTCCAGCGACTGTCGCCATGTTTACATGGGGTGGGCACCGGCTTGTATGATTTTACCCTAATTTTATTTCTTGTTTGTTTTCACAAATATTTTTAGCCTAGTTAGAATGGTCTTTGTTTCAACATTTTTAATTTTTCTGTATTAGGATTCATACTCATTTTTCAAAATTAAAAAAGTTTTTAAGGAGTATTTAAGACCTCAATTTTTTTTTTTAAGAGCCCACCTTTTCTGGACTAGCAATGTAATTATTTGGGATAGCTGTTATTTTAAATAGTTCACCAGAAAAAAACTGAAACACAGCAAAGGTTACACCACAAGAAATCTCAGGTTAACAGGAGAATTCATACATAACTATCACTGTGCATCGCAAACATGTTTTAACAAAACTTTTAATCCAAACTGAATACAGAAAAATATAATTTTTTATTATTTAAAAAAAAAATTAAAGTCATGTCCAAATAAAATAAATAACTCTAAATAAAATAAATAACTCCAAATAAAATAACTCTAAATTTGTTAAAGAAATATAAATTTTTCTTCCATTCCCATTAAGGTCACCACAGTTGGAAAAGTCACAAAGGCTGTGCATTTCCTAAATCGTGGATTTACCCTGTGTATTTTTAATCATATCTGAACAGAATATGCACTTTTTATTTTTTCTAAAAGTAGTTGTCTTAGAGTAAAAATCCAGTTAAAAAACTAATTTATATTTAAAATAAGGGTCAACTTTTTATTTGTACGGCATTGGAAGAATTGGAAGCTAAACATATAACTAACTTATCAGAGTTTTTCCCACAAAAAAATTAAATAAACAATGCAGTGGAATTCCCCAATATGAAGCAGAAAAAATGCAGAAATCCACTGATCTGCAAAATAAATAAAATTTTTGATACCCTCATGTTTGCACTGCTCCTAAAGAAAAAACACAGTATCTGGACTATACAGGAAATACACATTTCAGGGCTGTGCAATGTGTGCAGAGATTTTTTTTTAGAGGTTTTACAAAACATTTTTACAATTTCTTAATCATTACTACATCATTAATAATGGTGCAAACAATATAAAATTCGTATATTGTATGAAGAAATCAGATAAGTAGGCAGCTAAGCTGGATTGTGAAGGTACTGGGTTTGGAAATGCTGATTTAACGGTCTGGAGTTTTGGGTGTTTTCTCCAGATGTAGCATGAACATGTATTAGAATCCCTTAAAAGAGTCCTCTGCCAAACCCCCCCCCCCCCTAGGTAGATGCCCTTACTATAGACTTGCTATAACACAAAACAAAGGTCTTTTTCTGTGAATTTAGATCACTTGAAGGAATCAATAAGTTAAAACAAAAATCTACTTAATAAATACAGAATCTTGGAAGCCTATCAAACATAAATTAATTATTGGTACACAATTCATATAATAATATAAAATATATAAATTTTGCTTTATAATAGATTCCTTTTTATAATTCTAAATCAACATTTCATTATTCAATATATTTTATAAATGGTTAAATTGATGTCTGTATAAACATATCAAATGAAAATTGTTGATAGAAACAGAAATACATAAAACTAATACTCACGCCTGGAGAAGGCAACCTCAGTTGAAGATTTTTTATATCTGTGAGTAACTTATCTGAGACAGAAGCTGGTGTTCTATTACACCCTGAAGAATGAGGTTCTGCAGCAACTATCAAACGGTATTCTTCCAAACGTCGTTGCAGTTCTGTAAGTTTGTTCCTGACTTGCATATGAACTTCAAAAGGAATATTCTTTCTATTAAAAAAAAAAAAAAAAAAAAAAAAAGAAGAGGATACACTGTATTAAAAGAGACAGCCAAACTGAATGCATTATTAGTGAATTGACAGAAAAATTGAATATATAGGTATTTTCATTGTTGCCCAGGTATAGTTGATTAATTTTGATTTTGAAAGTTCAAGAGAGGCAGACGTTAAGTGTAGGTGAAAAGGAGAGAAAAAAAAATATGGAATATGTATACTGTTATTCAGAAAGTATATATGAAGGTGACTTGTGGAGATAAACGAATAAACAGTTGTTACTTTATTGTAAACTGATTTTTGTTTGTTTGTTGAATTTCACATTTTTTGCATTGTGTATGAGAAAGTGAATTTATATTTCCCAATTATCTTACACAATACAAAGCATTACTGCTAATGGCACACTAATTAACATATGTAGTACTGTAATTTTATAAGTTAAATTTTGACATTTGAGATACATGTACATTAATATGGATTATATGATAGCAGTTTTGTTTTTTCATGATTTTCTCTTAAAATTTCAAAACACTAATTTAAAACTTGTTATATGGAATTCATGACAAAGTTATTACATTCATCTGCATCAATCTGTGTACACAAAAGTAAAAGCAGTATAAAGGAGAGGGACTAAGTCACATTTTTTAGTAAATAGGCCTCAATAGACAAATTCCTTCAGGCATCTTCTAAAAAGGAATCCAAACAAGACATCATTAAGTAACTCCTAGCTGATGCAAATCTTATAATTTGAATTACTAGGGGCGAAGACTCACCATGCTGACTTTTCACACGGGGCATTTAGTCCCTAATAAGGCTTACTTGTAAAAAGACTTAATCTTCATAGTCAAAACCTGAAGATTGGATCAAATAGAATGTTACCAAGCCACACATTGCTTGATTCTTAGATGTTCCTTGGAACATAAAAACTTGAACTTCACAATATTTTTAAATATGTAAAACCTATGGAACATTTTGCCTGTTTGCTGACCATAGAGGTTTTTCCTAATTTAGTGACTTAATGAAATTTTCATAATTTAGGGCAAGCTTATAGTTAATCATCATTTCTCTTTAAGTTAGCAAATAAAATAGTAATTCATAAGTTTTCTTAGCTAAGAACTACAGAAAAGCTAGGATACTTTTCCAGCAATGGCAGCTTTTGTTTTGTGATTTATACATGTGCATAATCGATAATAATTTTCTATGTAAGGTTGCCATTAAAACAGTGTTTTCCATATATTCTCATACATAATCCTTTGTAGAATGGCGTACTTAGCATGGGGAAAAAGTTAATCTCGCCATACTGGCAAACATACAAGCTGTACTAAAACTGCTATAATGGCATAGTTAATGCTGCAAAATATTTCTACTTGGAAAAGCGAGGCAAATACCCAAGCTGAATCCGCATTTTTTCACTTTCAAAATACTGTGTGCTTTAGATTGTCGATTGAGATTAGAGTGGGTGCTGCTTGGAGAGATGGCCTTTTACCAGATCGTACCTGATGCTAAAATGCCACTTTTTAAATGTCAAAATTAGCTATTTTGATTTGAAAAAACAAATAACTAGCAATTTTAAATTTATGCTATCTAAGAGAACTTATTTGCTATTTGAAAATTGCATGCTTTGTGTAACACCTTTTGACTTATTTATTTCTCAAACTTTTTAATTTGGCATAATTCTACTTCATGTTTATGCATTTCATATGATTCTATGTAGTTGGAATTGGAATAGCTCAGGGTTTAGAAATTTCTTGCCAAATATAGAAGATACTGCCAAGCTGGATTCAGTTTTAGAAACACATTTTTTAGTGACAAATGTGCCCAACCTTGGTGACCTTAGACAGATTACAAGCTTTACTGATTATGGCAATCCTTTATCCCCATTTTCTAATGACCTAATAAAAAAGAAGGATTATGCTTTAAAAAAAAAAGTAATGATAGTTTTTTCATCCTAAGTATTCAAATCTTCCAGAGTGAAACTATCAAATAACACTTTATTTTTTAAAAACACCGGGCATTAATATGGCATTCTAAAAATAATAAAACGCAAGCAATATGCAGGAAAATGATTGAAAAACAGGAAATTATATGCTTTTTTTAGCTGTAGGAATAATAATTTACATGCAAATTACGTTGAATTGTTCTGTGTGCCCTGCAGTTTAAGAAACTCAATAAAAACCTATTATTGATTTTGCTTAATTTTGTTACTTCAGCTTCTGTAAGTTCCCAAATTCCTTTCAAGATCCAAACATGCAGAAAAGCAAACTTTTGGACTAAGTCCGAAATCATACTAAGTAATTGCTATGTTTGACAGTAAATATAAGTTACCAAAAGCACTCTCAGTTCATCTAAATATGTACAATGCAGGCTTCATGTTAGTCTACGAAATTTTAAATCAGCAGAGTTGAATCGATTGCACTAAATTTACAGTTAAATTTTGAACATTAAAGTTATTGGTGATTTTCATATATTTTCTATTCAGTAGCATTTTACCATAGTGCAAAAATATTGATTTATTGTGAATACATAAAATAAATTGACAATAAATGAATTTGTTAGCATTTATTTTAATTCATGATAAAATGGTTACAGTGCAGAAAAGTACTTGCAATTACACAAATTTTACTAAACCTAACAGAAAAAATTAACATTTTAGCTTTGAAATAGATCTGCAGCTGCTTTCCAATATTTTTTTTTATAGTTAACAAGATTTCCTGGAAAATACATTTATAACTACGGTACATACACTATTACGATACATACACTATTAAAATATACTTACTCAAGACTTTCTTTTTGACTTTCTAGATCTTCATTTTTCAGTTTTTGAGTCTCAAGTTTTTGCTTTAATTTATTTACAACTCTTGAATATCTCTGAATTTTCTGCAAAAGTTGAAGTAATAACATATAAATCATCAAGAAATAGCTTCATTGCATGTGTATCTTAATGCAAATTATATTCTGCTATAGTAACTTGTAAACCTTTTTCTCTTTGTGAATCTGAACTTCTTTCTCAGATAACTTTTAACAAAACTAATTTTTTTTTCAGTAATTAATCTTTAACTACTGAAGTCACCAATTATGATAGTCCTTCTATTAATGGCCAAATTAGTTTGTTTTGCCAAAAAATCAATATAACCTTCAAAGCTAAGCAGCTGCCATAAATAAATTGCAGACTTGATCTTATTTTGATGTTTTATCTTTCACATGTTTTACTTTTTACCTACACAATTCATTTGTGTAACTGTTTTATGTACACTAGCTGCCAAGGTGGCCAGCTTTGCTGCCCCACACTTTACTGTTTTTTATAGTTAGTACAGTGTTGGCTAAATTATTGGAGTCATTTCAACAAAAATCACGTTTCTTTGTTTTAACAGTATTTGTTATTAGAAAATTTATTTTATTTTATAAATTCCTGCAGTTTCTTCAAAAACAGAAGCCAACACTAAAATATATTCCACACTGCAAAGGAGTAGCTATAAAATTTTTTAATGAAGCAGCTAAAAAAGATATTAAAATACCCATTAAACCTAATAGAAACATTTTCAAATGCATACAAAACGATAAAGACCAGATAGAAAAAGAAACTGAAGGAATTTATAAAATAAATTTATCTTTCTAAGATTATAAGGAATCTGGGTTACTACCAGTGGCGTAGCTAGGGGGGGGGGGGGGCAAGGGGGGACATCTGTCCCCGAGCGCAGCACCAAAGGGGCGCCAATTCGATGTAAGGAAATTTTAGAAGAAACAAAAATTAATTGAATTCGTATTTTTATTAGTTGACAGAAAAAGAAAAAATAGAACAATCACAAAGGAATTTTTCAACAAAGTTGTAATCAAACTTTTCACAATGACTTGTACAGGAAATGTTTGTGGCTATTTCAGAAGATTTTCTTTGGAAATCGAGTTGAGCTTTCCCATTCCTTTTTTCTTCTCTCTTGCGGGCTTCTGTGTGTTTATGGGATTCAAAATTTCTGTCGTGTAACTGCGTTTTTTATATTTGGCCTTTTTTGTCTGACTAAATTCCTAGTATGTTCCAGAATTCCTGTTTACAGTATTTTATTAAGGTCAAAACATTACTCAAGTTTTCCCAGTTAACTTTTAGAATGGTCTTGGAGGATTTAGTTTTGGATATTTATGGTGTTATAAATCAAACTTTTATGCATTAGCCATGGTTTAAAAAAAAAAAAAAAAAAAAAAAAAAAACCTATATCTGATTCATCGGTAATAGATAATGGCATTCTCAAAAACAAAATAGCTCTCTTAAATTCAGATGAAATTTTTCTCAGCTTTTGAGTTCAAAATGGCGCCCCTTGCATACTGTATCGGGCCGCCCCTGTCCTGTGTACGAGTACGATCCGCCCGTTTGGTAATTAACAACGTAATTGATAACGCAACTTTTAATATAGCTCTTATTAGTATAATAAAATGTAGTATTATTTCTAATAAGAATGTATAAAAAATCCACCGATCACTTTACTTGTGTAAAATAATTCTTTTTAAATTATTTAAACAATCTATTTCCTTGGTTTGTTACGTTCGGTTAGTTAATCCATTTTTATTTCATCTTCTTATTATTTTATTCATTTCTATCCTTTTTCACTATAATATTTGTTTTTTGTCAAACTAGTGTAAATAATTAAGATGGGAGCAAAAGATGTGTTTCGGAGCTAAAGCAAGGACAATTTTCAATACTATCTTTGACAAAAAATTGAAATAAAATGAATCAAGACTGTACCTTTGCTAACACTTATCTTGGTGACGAAATGTAAGACACAATATTACTTGTTTTCTTTCAAATTGCGTGCATTGTTTTCCTTTAACTGCTGGAAATGCAAATATATTTTAATTTGTAAGGTGCGTCGTATCTGCATATTTAATTTTCGACATTTATTTTGTGAATCTCCATTTAAATAACCCACGAGCTGCCACTGTCTGGATGCTCCCTCGTAATTCGAGGACATTTGAGGAGAACTGAATGTCCACGTGAGATTTTTTTCTCATATGCTTCTACTTGGTCTTTAAGATTGGCTTTCATTCCTTATATAGTAATACTCTGCTGTACTTGTCTTTTTAAAAAGTTGCATATTTCTACTGTAGAAACTGCTTTAAAGTCTGCGTTTCTGGTTCTCCTCGGCAAGAGAACCTTCAAGTTAAGGTAAGAAATATTGTACTTTAGCAATTTTCTATATTGCTGAATGCTAATTATGATTTTTTGAAATAAAAATGCGTGTTTAAAATTTTTCAGTGCTTAAGGTTGTTCTTTTAATAATATGTTTACAAGTAATAATACAAGAAATAATATAAGTTTTGAGCATCTTCTTAAAAAAAAAAAATCCGTTTATATCAGAAACTGGAAAAGAATTCAAAATGTCTTGTATTTCAAATGCCAGCAATTTTTTTTAAATGCCCGAAAAAAATTCACTTTGATCCGTTTGGTAATCGGGGCAGTGAAGTATTCGAATTGTAGAAAATGAATGCCATCATAAGTACATTCATTATTAGCTGGTGTGCAATCCATCGAACTGCAAATCGCTAAACGAGATACATGGTAAGTAAAGCAAGTATAAATTAGTGTTGACCTGACATAAATATTAAATACAGTTCATTCGACTGCTGAAGAAGAATAAAACTTTTTTGTATCACTATCAGCATCCCAAAAAGGAAAATAAAAGAAAGAAAAAAAGAACATATTATCAACATTAAATCCAATAAACTAAGCATAGCCCTTTCCAGAATAACTCAAAATAGACTGCTAAATATTAATTTCAACAAAATAGTAAAATTAGCAGATTACATAAACCATGAATATGTACTGAAAATGGAGGCTCTACAAATAATAACAACAAGTGGTGTGATTAATAATAATACTATGCATGCCCAAATAGACCCAAGTTGTAAAGCAATTTTAAAAGAAGGAAGATGAGTGCAAAGCCCGAAACTGATTATGGAGATGGAACAAGCCTCTGAAAGTGCTTTTAAAAGGATTTTTAGGTATATTTTTTAATAAGATTTTATCTCCTTTTTCATGTTTATAAATAAAAACTTTCTAACTGAAGATTTTTTACAAAAAAGGTCAAATAAAACTTAAAAATTATAACTTTTTGTAAATGAAAGAGAGGAAGTTTTTCTCAATGGAATCTTACTTCAGACCTTATTTTGAATTTTTTTTTTTTCAATTTACACTTACTGTAACTCACTGCTGCTTTTAAGTTAGATTTAAGGATTTAGATTTTCAGCATTAATCAAATGGTCTTTATACTGCATACAATTCCTCTTGTAGATTGTTAATAAAATTAAAACATATTCAAACAGGAGATACTACGACATTTGAAGACACTTAAAACAATCATTTCAAAGCTGATAATTGCAATGGAAACTTTTAATATTATTACTTGAAAGGGGAAAAAATTGTTCTTACGAATTCTAATTCCTTCTTCTCAGATGTTGCAGAATGTTTTATTTCTCTTATTTGTGATTCTAAATCTTCTATTCGTTGATGGAATTGATATTTCTGCTGTTCCCAGTTTAATTTTAATTGCAATACTTCTCTTTCTTCTTCATAATTTTTCTAAAATATACATTAAAACATTAGAAGTTACTTCGAAAAATACACAGTGAATGTGCTTTGAATTGACAAATCAAAAATTTCAAAATTCTGTCATTTATCATGTTATAAAATAAAATATTTAGGTCCCAATTCAAATCTGAGGTTCAGATAATAAAGATCTATGTGTACAACCTATGTGCGAAATTACATAACTTTTCCATTCATAACTTTTTTTAAAAATCTTGTGGGAGAGAGTAAAAATCAAAAACTGAGAAAATCAAGTTTCTTTGCAGTGCGTTTAAAGTGAAAGTCCATGTTAGCTTTTTTGCTTTTAATTGCTGCAGGCATAGTTTTTATTTGACTTTGATATGGTTTGTTTTAAAATATTTCTAGCAATCTGAATTACTCTAGAAAAATCGATTTTTTAGACGTTTAAAGGTACTATGTCCCCTTAAGTATATTGGAACTTTTTAGGCCTATTCTTCAGCCAATTTTTAAAATACAAAAATTAAAAAGTCCAATTTAAGTAGAATATTTGCTATACAAATTAGGATAGTAAAAAATTAACAGTTCAGTCATAACTAAAACCAAGTCTATGAACAAAGGATAAGTTTTAAATATATAAATGCATTTTAAGTAATAATACAATGATAAAAACAATTGTGTTTTATAAAATGACAATACTACATTTACTACTGTGCTTTGAATTGACAAATCAAAAATTTCAAAATTCTGTCATTTATCATGTTATAAAATAAAATATTTAGGTCCCAATTCAAATCTGAGGTTCAGATAATAAAGATCTATGTGTACAACCTATGTGCGAAATTACATAACTTTTCCATTCATAACTTTTTTTAAAAATCTTGTGGGAGAGAGTAAAAATCAAAAACTGAGAAAATCAAGTTTCTTTGCAGTGCGTTTAAAGTGAAAGTCCATGTTAGCTTTTTTGCTTTTAATTGCTGCAGGCATAGTTTTTATTTGACTTTGATATGGTTTGTTTTAAAATATTTCTAGCAATCTGAATTACTCTAGAAAAATCGATTTTTTAGACGTTTAAAGGTACTATGTCCCCTTAAGTATATTGGAACTTTTTAGGCCTATTCTTCAGCCAATTTTTAAAATACAAAAATTAAAAAGTCCAATTTAAGTAGAATATTTGCTATACAAATTAGGATAGTAAAAAATTAACAGTTCAGTCATAACTAAAACCAAGTCTATGAACAAAGGATAAGTTTTAAATATATAAATGCATCTTAAGTAATAATACAATGATAAAAACAATTGTGTTTTATAAAATGACAATACTACATTTTTTAAGAAACTTTAGGATGAAAAGTGGAAAGATATTTTATTTTATATTAAATATTTTTATAAGTATCCATTATCAACAATATATTCATACAATATTCTGATAACAAAATAAAAAGTAAATACAGTAAAAAACGAAAAAAGCATTATTTTTGAAAAGTTAAATTACATTTAACAATAATTATCTGTAATTGATTAATGGACAACTATTGAAGAATCTACAAGAAAAGTGTATGTCTGCACTTTTTCTTGAAGACTGAAAATAATCAACTTACTTCTGCTCTTCTTCTTGACAATACATCATTCAACAGTCTATCTTTGTCTTCAAAATAAACATTACTAGAAGACTTTAAATAATTTATTTGCTCTTTTAATGCTTGAATTTCATGCTCATAATCCAAATTCTGCTTAGCAAGCTTTTCAATAGTTGCTGTGTCTATACTTTTTGAAGCATCTTCCAATTTCTCTCTAAAAAGATGAGACACAAAACCAAGTTATCATAACAAGTATAAAGCAAACTATATAGAATCTCACCAAGGTATGAAGTCAATATAATCAAATGCAGTACAATCTTGATAATTTGACATTGAGACCAGATAACCATCAAATACCGTAATTTATGGAAGAAACGCCGCACCCACGAAAATGAGCTTAGTTAGCTAGAAAATCATCAGAAATGCCGCACCCGGCGTAAACGCCGCAGCCGCGATCGTTGTTGGGGGGGTGATCGTGGTCAGAAGAAGTCAATGCCAGATAAAATTCCATTTCTAAAATAATTTCTTAATTAACAAAAAATAAATAAATAAAAAATATGTTGAATTACTTATTAGACCTAATTTATTAGAAAAGCTATTAAGTTGATCAGATATATTTCGGGAGAAATTGGATAAACGGTAAAAAAAAAAAAAATCTCCTTTTTTCTCCCCCTTCCCATAGAATGTTTTAAAGTATTTACCGCTATTTTACAAAACTTACGATTTCTATTTTCAAATAATCAGATATCAATGTTCATATCCACAAAGGCGAATTTATAGAAATAAACAAGTAAGTTCTAAAAACCTTGCATCCGCACAAAGTTCGGACAGACTACCAGGCGCCATTAAAATGAAAACAGCAATCAATGTGTGAGAAGAGGCTCCAGTTAAGCCTTTGAGGAGCAACCCTTTCCCAATGTCATCAAAAAAGGGTCTCTCGATCTGTGTTACGCGATGAATGTTTCGATCGTCCGCCATCTTGCTGGTAGTTAAGTCGAGCGATGGCAACGGCTGCCCTTTTTTCAGCATTGGGCAATCTATCGAGCTGGTCTCTCCTTCTTCCATTTTTCAGCAGATGTCAGTGCTGTTAAAAAGAATCGTGATCATTTTTTACGCGAAATGACGTACTAAAAAGTAAAGGGTTCTCGTGGAGCTATGTCACCCGCAACTATTTTTGTAGAAATCCAATCTATTCTTCGTGACTGGGAACAGTCAGAACGTCAGAGTTTGGTGTTCCCAGAGCGGGATCACTGCGCGTTAAAGGGTTAAAAGTAAGCATTTTCCCCCCCGCGGATGGCCAGCTGTTGATTACGTAATGAGCTTGCTTCAGCAAATTGTTGTTTTAAACTGAATGTTGTGTAACAACACTTGATCGTTCTATTTATTTATTATTTTTGATATTTATAACATTGGGATTTATTTTAAAAGCACTCAGCATTTCTTGAGCATACCAATTAGTTGGCAGGTTATTCGATAGAGTTTTCCTGCACAGGGCGCAAAGCCGCACGGCAATAAAAAAAAAAAAATAACTTTTAGATTAACTTTATTTATTCTTTTGGGGGGGGGTGGGGGAAGGGTTAAATTCGCACCAGGTGCAACATAGACTAATTTTGGCTGAAATTCAGTATTTTAAGAACAATAGAGGTTCATGTGAAAAACGGGTGCATTTAATAGAGGGTAGTGTACTTTTGCGGTATTTTACAGAACTTTAACCCTTCAAAATATATATTCAAAACTTCATTAAAATTTAATTATAGTTCTAAAATGTAGATGTAAAAGATTTACTTCTATTTTTTTTTCTTTCTTTTTACTTAATTGATTAGACATCTGTTGGATGTATGAAGCCATCCACTTCAGAGAACCGGACATGGACCCATCTCAGGGCGCCCTGACTTTCTCCAAAACTGAATCAAAGATTAAACCTCTTTTCTATGGGGGGTAGGTTCGCAGTCTGATTCGCTACGCTGTGATCTGTGCACGCTAAAGAGTACGTGTCGGTGGTGGCGCCATCTTTTGAGAAAATTATCACTAAACGAATTTTTCGATTTTTCGTTGAAGATCGGCTAAAAAAAATTAAAAATATTGTAAACGCCGCACCCGGTAGAAACGCAGCACTTACTATTTTTGAACTTTTAAACTCATAAATGCTGCGGCGTTTCTTCCATAAATTACGGTAATTGAATATTTCTGGATTATAACGATTTCTCACATGCTTTCATTTAGTAGATATTGTATAGTACATAAAATACATTAGCTAAACCAGGAAATAATGACAAAAGAGGGAGGGAAGCACAAAAGTGGGCATGCTTGTTTACATCTGCAATGGTCTGCAGATCAAAAGACAATATGCATGTTTTGGGAGAGTGCAGGATAACTGAATGTGTGGACTATCCAACAGCCAGAATACGAAGAGTGTACTTTATAGCCAAAGCATCATAATGAAACCATCTTTCAAACAAAACAAATTACATTCAAATTGGCTCATCCATTTGGATGCTATAATACTCAAAACAGAGGCTTCAGATTTCATGTAATGAAGGCTTTGATGTTACATTAATCAAATAGCTGAAGAGATTCTCTAGAAACAGAGCTAAGAACCATTATGAGTAGAACAGCTTTCTAATAAATAAAGAAAACACCTCATTAAAATCGGTTTATCCATTTGGGAGCTACAAAACTTTAGACTGATGCACAAAGGCAGACAAAGGATTCAATATTATAACAGCCTTCTTTTTGCATCAGGGGTTAAAAAAAAAATTGCATATTAAAATATGAAACAAACAATAAATTATTTTATTGTGAAGTGATAAAAGGATAAAAGACATAAAAGTATACACATTTTAATGCTGTTCAATACAGAAATATACAGGGTGTGTCAAAAAGATGGTAATGGGCTTTAATTCTTTATCTATTAGAGATAAGTAGACTGTGTAAATTGAAAAAACATTTAAAATAAGATCGGAAATAAGACTACGTTAAGAAAAAATTCCTCTTGTAAATTTTTCAAAAGTTACACTTCTTAAATTTGTATACAAACCCCTGTACAAAAAAAAAAAAAAAAAAAAAATCCTAGTTGGTAAAATGTGCTCCATACACTCATGAGGAGACATACAAAATTTTGAAAGTTGATGAGAGGAATTTTTTCTTAGCGGAGTCTTATTTCCAATCTTATTTTGCACATTTTTACTTTCCGAACATGTACCATGTAAGGAAAGTATTGTAATCATGAAAAAATTCGAATTCGAGATTTTGGTGTATTTACACGTTTTGAGGTCTTCTGAATTCATTTAGGCTATTTTTACGAGATGTATGTATGTATGTGTGTATGTGAGTGAACACGATAGCTCCTGAACGGGGCATGCGATTGAGCTCAAATTGGGTATATATGTTATAAACCACCGTCGCAAGACCGGTATTGATTTTGGTGTGTATAAGACTTACAGTTTTTCTACAGGGCTACGACAAAGATTTCTTTTACATTATGGCCTATGGAGGAAAATTCTGGAAAGTGCGCTAGCGTTTAAACGGTACATTCGATAGAGCTCAAATTGGGTATACATGTTATAAACCACCATCGCAAGACCTGTATTGATTTTGATGTGTATAGGACTTACAGTTTTTCTACAGGGCTACGACAAAGATTTCTTTTACATTATGGCCTATGAGGAGAAATTCTTGAAAGTGCGCTAGCGTTTAAACGGTACATTCGATTGAGGTTCAATTTGGTATATATGTTTGAATTATTCATCGATTAAAATTTATTTAAATGCTTGGTAATGATCTTAATCGTAAGTGTTCGGAAAGTCGAGTGGAGTCACTCCAGATTTTTTCAATTTACATTGCCCACTTATCTCTAATAGATAAAGAATTAAAGCCTGTTACCACCTTTTTTTGAGACATCCTGTATACTTATTTCAATATATTCTGTATAAAAAAAATTAATTAATTAGATGCATGATCAGTAAATTACTAGATATTACTTAAACAAGTATATCCTTTAAAATATCAATTATAAATCAACATATTTGACGAATTACAGATCTCCAATGATTAAATGAAAAATGAAGCAGTAACTACAAGTTTCAAGTGTTCAAGATAAAAGTTTGTAAAAACTCTTAAACCCTGTATATTTCAAATTTTTGAACTAGAAAAACATAGGTCCACATTTTATTTTGTAGCATACATGTTTTTCTTAAGAGCTGAGCTGTTTTAAAATATAATCTAAAAAATTAGAATATAGATGAATAGACAACAAAAGTTTCATGTTTTCAAGAGACAAAAAACTTCATAAAAAATGCAATAATACTATTATTATTAGTATCTGTCTCACAATTGTTAAAAAATTCAAAAGAGTAATAATAACCTAAAATTTTTAGTACAATTAGCACATAAGAATGATTCGAATTTTAGCATGTCACATTGGACTAAATAAAAAAAAAAATCACACATTTTTCACTCCACCATTAGAATATAATTTTGCTTATAATTAAATCCCCTCTCTCTCTCTTTTATCACATGAATGACAGAGTACAAAGGGATAAATTTTCCAATTTATACACTTACTCACACTTCAACAACAACAAATGTGTTTTTCAAGAATGTGTACATGTAATGTGTTTGTAGAAAAGCTTTAATAGAGCAGCAAGGAACTCAACTAAACCATTGTTCCAAGAATTTCTTTCCATCCTCTTCCGGGTTCCCATTTTAATAAAAAATAATAAAATTTAAGGGCTCTTAAGGGGCTTGCTTTTAAGACCATTTCAATAACTTTTAAGTCTAGTCAATTGTTGTGTAACTTTACTATTGAGAAAAGTGCAGTGGAATAATTGTCAAAATATCAATTGATAGCTATTTTTAGTAAATAATAATTTTAAAAAAAAGTCTTTAAAATAAGTAATTTGAATTGTTTTATAAATATTTCCTTTTGAGTTTGGCATTATAATTCAAAAACACAAATAATTAAAAATACTAAGGTTAAGATGCAGCTTTAAAATCCTGTGTGTGAAAAAGTTTTCTTGTAAGTCTTTAAATAGAAAACATCTAAGTTTGGAAAGAAAATAATACAATATGAAAAAAAAAGAAAAAAAAAAAGAACTTTAGCAAGAAAAGAGGGAGATTTCTTTTAGTACTTTTATCTACTGCAGATATTTTACAATGCAAATCATAAAAAGGCAAATGTAAATTACAACTTTATTACTTTTTTAATCCATTTTATACAGTTTTCTTTCTGTTCTTAAGCTCAATGGCAAACACTGACTGAAAATAAATAAATAAATGTTTTAAGCCGCGAGATGTCAAAACTACTTTATAAAAGATGATCTTTTTAAAGGGCTGTTAAAAGAAAAATTTAAGGGATTTTTTGGAAACATTGCTTCTATTTTCAAAATGTTTATTCATGATTATCTGACGGCGGTAGCCCTTGCACTGTTTATAATACATTTTAGTACCATAATTTCCGGCTTATAATACAGGGATTATCTACTTAAAAAAGATGAAAATTTATCCAGTACGTATTATGCATCGCTGCATACTATCTACTGACATTTTCCCTGAAGCCTTCAGATTTTACAATAAAAAACGTTATTTATAAAAACAAAACAAAAGTTCATTTCTTTTTTTTCCAGTAGATTTAGACCCTGAAAAAGATTTAAGTCTGTTAATCAATTACACGACACTAGATGGCACTGCTGTTGTTCAGTAGATTTCTTGAAGATGGGGATAAACAGGGACCTTTGAGGGTCATACATCATATGGTTCTGGAAATGATTTCTGATTGGTCTATCTGCTCTAAATGAATTGTGTGTGAAATGGAGAAAATTTCGTCAAAAAATTGGCATCAATACTTCATATTGAGACACGTGAAGATCATCGCTGAAATGATTCATACAAAAGTTGTAGTAATGTCGAAAAAATGCATTAGCTATTCAGCTGGTTTTAAACTGAAAGTAATAAGTAAAGCTGAAGAATTTAGTAATAGGAGGCTGGACGACCATTTCAAGTTGATGAATCCAACGTTCGCCAATGGAGAAAATCTAAAAAGAAGTTAGAAAATGCAAGGAACAAAAAATGTAAAAGTTTTTGGGTTAGCCAGCCAAAATGGCGTGAATTAGAAGATGTATTACATCACTGGATTACAGAAGAAAGAAGTAAAGGGAATCTTGCATCTACAGTTAAAATAAGAATTAAGGCTAAATTAACTGCCGAAGAAATGCAGATTAGAGGTTTCGATGATGATACCAGTTCATGAAAAGAAAACATCTTTCTGTACGGAATAGCACTACTGTTGGACAGAAACAGCCGACTGACTGGGAAAGAAAAAAAGATGAGTTTTCACTTTACACCAAAAAAGTAATAGCTGAAAAGAAATTTACTTCTGCAGAAATATTTAACATGGATGAAGTTCCTGTGTGCTTTGATTCTCCCATAAACAGAACTGTCGACACTGTTGGGACTTTGTCCGTTGCAATATATAGTACTGGAAATGAAAATAATTCGTTCACTGTTGTATTAACCTGTTCTGCAAGTGGAGAAAAATTGCCCCCGATGGTTATCTTTCTCAACTTGCCAACGAAAAACTATTCCTAAAGAAAATTTTCCTCATGGAATAGAAATAAGATGTAATGAGAAAGATTGGATGAACCAGGATCTCCTGGCTTGATTCGGTTTGGAAAGAAAGGAAGTTTTCTCTATTTAAACCTCGTGCGCTATTGATTTTTGGTTTCGATGAAGGCTCATCTGAAAGACGACGTTAAAATGGCAAGCAGAACATCAGGTGCAATCCTTTCAGTGATATCGGGAGTACTAACAAAAATATTGCAACCCCTGGATGTTGGCATCAACAAGTCCTTCAAATCGAAGATAAGAAACTCATGAGAAAAATGGATGGAAGAGGAAGTTCATGAATATACAAAGAGTGGAAAAATGCGGCTTGCATCATATGCAGAAGTAACCCACTGGGTAAAAACTGCATGGGATGAAATCTCTGTTTGTACTATAAAAAATGTGGACTGTTAGAAGAAAATTTTGAATCAACCACTGAATTGAACGACGATTCTGATAATTCCTTGGAATTGAATGATGATTTACTTTTGGATTTTCCAGATTAAGATGATTCTAATTTTTAGTTTTTTTTTAATTACTTGTAAATATTAAATGTAAATTTTGCTGAGTATTGGCTGTATTGATTATTTATTCAATATTTGCTGTCAATATATGGATACATAATATTCTAGTAAAAATGTAGGCCGCATTTCAATTTTTTAAATAATAACGTCACTTGACTAAATAATTACAATGTTAGAAAATGTGTGATAAGTATTGTGAATACTACCATACATTTTGTTTTGTTTGTTCCCAAAGAAATGTTCGCTTTTTTATTTTTGAATAATTTCATAATACAGTTCTTAGTGTTTACAGGTAGAATGCCTAGCTTAAAAATTGTATATCAACTGGGATTTAAATTGAGAAAAGACCGTCAAAGTATGTTTGATAATTTTCATTCATAACAATAGACTTTTAGTACTGTGGTTTTACCGTACATAGAAAATAATCACCATTTTCAGCCAAAGCATTGCCATATTATGGGGATCACCTACCGCTGTGGATTATCTAAAGAAATATTTTTCTTCTACTTAAAAAAGAAGCACCTACGGATTATAAGCCGGAAATTATGGTGCATGTTTTGAACAAAAATTGGAGAGTATGCAGTAAATACGTTTTCATTCACTGTGACTGTAGAACAAGATTTGGTTGCTTGATCAAACTGAAAATTTAGTATTAAATAGAAAAGTTTAAATTAAATATAATTTCTAGATTGCATTCAAAATTATGTTTCTAAAGTTAGATATATAATAAATTTTTCTTTAGTAAATTAAGTTTACAATAAAATGGAAGAATGTACTTCTTTTTTCTTTAATATGACACATTTCATAAAAAGACTGCTAAAACTTTCAAAATAATGAATGATACATTACTTTGTTGATAAGAGTTCTTTTTCAAGTTCTAATTTAGATTCAGCACAAATTTGTAGATTCTGTTGAAGCATTTGAACTTCATGATTCAGCTGTGAAATATAGTCTTCTTTTTGAGTTTTGAAATCTTGAAATTTTCTTTCCATTTTTTCACTAAAATGAAGAAAGAAAGAAATTTAATTTCTATCAAGAAAATAAGATTGTAATGTACAACTAACAAAAATGAATTTAGTAACAGTCAAAATATAAAATGTCATGCAGCAAGCAACAGGGTTCAACAAAAGTTTGTAAATAATAATATCTGAATATTTAAGTATTTCTTGAGACAAATGCTTGAATAAAAATATAAACTTTTTTTTTCTTTTTCACTATAACATTTTTAAAAATTGATGTTTTTTAGTGCTACAGAAATTTAAGCCTTTTGTATCAGTTTTCGTATCAGAAAAAATTGACTTTTGTATCAGTTTTGCAAATTTTTGTGTTTAAAAAGAAAATTCTATACATAACAATTTTACAGACTTTTGTATTGTTTATATTTTATGTAATTTCTCCCCCCCCCCCAATTAAAAAAGGTAAAAAAAAAATACTGTTATTAATAAACCTGATTACTTTTTTATAAAAAACATAGTAATATCTTAAGTCTAAAAGCCACTTACAAATAAATGCAATATTCGCTGATTTTTTTGACTTGCAAGTTTTGAGAGTTTATCACCAATTCCCAAGGAGAATTCTTACTGTGTGAAAATATAAATATCCATAAAATTAAATGGATAATAAAAAACAATATCAAACAAAAATTGTTAAAAAGTAAACATTTTGTGTACAAACCCCCAAATAATAATTTTTGAAATTTTACATGCAATAATTAATCAAAAGCATTCATTTTAGAATCATTATTGTCATATTAAGTATTAAATTTTTTTTAATGAATTTTTTGGCGACTTGTGTTACAGGGTACTACATGGTTTGATATTGATACAAAATAAATATATAAAATAAAATGCTTATAAAATATAAGTAATTTAACAATTAAACAGTAAAGGTCAAGATTCGGGGTCGCCACTCGCCGACTCAGTTTAAGAAAGTGGCGATGAAAAAAATTCATTACGTTTGCCACTTTTTATTTTATAACATTTATGCGTTTTGGTTTACAATTACTATTTCATACTCTCTCCAAAATACATGGACAGAATTTACAATTCACTCGGAAAAAAGAACGGCAAAACGTATCCCCTCCAGCCTCCTCTCACCCCTTTTCCATCATTCTATTGTGAATTTATTGACACTAATCCCACGAAAGCGCAGATGCAGCTTACACGCCTGCGAACCCGGAGTGACTCCCTTCAGTAGGAATGCACAGAATAGAAGATATTCTTGCATTTGCACTTTGCTTGGAACAATCCTTTCTCCAACCAAGTGCATACATAAAAAAATCCATATTTTATAACAAAGTCATGTGGGACACTGGGACTTCCTGTTTTTAAATGATAAACCACAGAAGTCATAAAACCAGAGATAAAAACAAAAGTAAATACGACTTGGTTGGCTTATTACATTTAAATGAATTGTAGTCAAAGGTATGCAGTGTTGCTGAATGAAGAATTCAAAGATAACGCAAGTGCTTTCATAGAACATTAATATGTATGAGTTTTTAAAAGGAGACATCATCGTAAGCAGGTGGCTTCCGCTCCTCTCAGACACATTGCCTTGTTTCTAGACATCCTGTCACCGTGCGAAATGCAATAACTATCTATCCCTGGTAGGAATTCGCCAGTGCTTTGATAAGCAAGAGGGAAAGGAGGGGGGAATTAGTATGTTTCGACGTAATTAAGAAGCTGAGAAGCAAGGATGTATTTAAGGGCGGGGGCTACCCCGACCCGGAATTTTGATTTTTTGTTACTAAAATGATAAAGGTCTTTCTGTGAAACATTCTTCCTTTTTTACCATTTGGACACCCTCCGAAATATTTGGGAACCCCCCCCTCACCCTGTAATGTTTTTCCAGATACGTGCCTGCTGTGAAGAGAGTAAAATTCGGAATAATTCAACATGCAAAATAAAACTCTATGGTAAAAACTACGGAGAGATTTAATAAATTGATTTTATATCTGAGAGTCAACTGATGAATGTGCATATGTTAATTAACCAATTAAATACCAAAAAAATGAAGTCAAATTAACCGATGTATTTAATGTAAATACAAAAGCTAATTAGATTCTAATAATAATTTAATACACTTATTTTAAATTATAATTTAAATAAATTTCAGTTACTATTTGTTATATTTTATGAAAATGTTCCAAAATCAAAGATCTATTCTGCTTTATAGTTTTTTGTTTGAATTGAACACTAAATTACATTTGTTCCAGTGTAGTTTAGTACTTTTTTTTTGGCGGTTTATACAGAGATCGTATGTATGTTTTAAGACTACTTTTCATTGATAAATAATAAACTGGTCAATAGCACGTGATCGACGATGGTTTTAATGGAAATTTTCAACAAATTTATAATCCGGAAAAATCGATAATCCGGCACTGCGTCATTCCCGCCGATGCCGGATTATCGGTGCTGCACTGTACTGCATATTCAGCAGAATTCAGGGATGTTAACTCCAACACTCGATTTGGGAGCACCCCGGGAGCAGAAAAAATTTCATTTGGGAGCACCTCGGGAGCAGAAAAATTCCATTTGGGAGTACCTCGGGAGCAGAAAAATTCCATTTGGGAGCAGAAAAATTCTACTTGGGAGCAGAAAAATTCCATTTGGGAGCACCTCGGGAGCACAAAAAAATAGTTTCCGAGAGGAAAACTAAGGTTCGAGATCAGAATTAACATGATTTTGGAGCATAAAATTGAAGATTTAGGAACACAATAAATGCATACAAGAAAAGCAAAGTTTGCAAGCAAACACCATTTGCTAAAAGCAAAACACTATTTGAAAGCACTTTAGGAAAGCTCTGGAAAAAAAAGGGTGTATACAGGCTATGCTATCAGCAACTTGGTAAAAACAATACATGGATTTACATGGACGGAAGGAATTTTTTTTTTTTTTGTGTGTGTGTGTATACAGGCTATGCTATCAGCAACTTGGTAAAAACAATACATGGATTTACATGGACGGAAGGAATTTTTTTTTTGTGTGTGTGTGTGAAACTGCTCTTTTTAATGGTTTTCATATAAATGCTAAATGGAAAGAGAGTGGGAGGGAAGTATTTCTTATATGCAATGGTACTTTTAATGCATGTTCGAAGGTTGTAAAAATACTAATATTTAAATGGTAGAATTAACATTTCTGCCGTTTATATCATTCTAGAATTATGTATTCAAAATCTAGTCTATTTTAAAATAAAGATTTTAATTACGGATCTATAAATGAAATTCGTAACACATTCTGAATGCGGACGCACTTTGGCTGAACACGGGCCCAGGGGCGTCGCCCCGTCTGCCCCCTCTCGTAGAGCCTGCACACACACAAAAAGAAAAACAGTGGTGTAGTTTTAAGAAAAAAGGTTTAGGAACACTCGCAACTGAAGACTCAAAAATCATGCGTCTATGATGAAAAGTGAAGAACGCTTACTTTTGCTGACATAAGCTCGAATGAAAAAGTAGTGAGACGGCATCTCCCCGCTCATGATCTTCACTGGCCGAAAATGTCTAGCCCGGCCCGTGCAGAGGACCGTCTTTAAGAGTATACGCTTGTTCCGGTCCATTCTAGAAAATGCTGAGGTCAGCCCGTGCCTTGAATGAATCGTGCTACAAAAGCCTGGGTCCGCACAGATCTCTACCCCCCGCGACTACATCACTGGCAGCGGATTTCCGGATTATTTTGAAATGAAATATTCTATTAATTCAGACAGCCTAGATTCTGATTTATAAACCGGTCATGCTTCCAATTTTCATTCTTGCTACGGGCCGGGTCATAAACCGTGATTTTTTAGGGGCTGGGACGTCACCGTAATATACTGTTTTCTTTACGGACCGGTCTGGTTTAGATCAGGGGCGGCCCTGCGGTACATGACACCCACTCCACCCTGCAAACATAGAAAAAGACGTCCCTTTTACTTTTTTCAAAATTGCTTTTATGATTTTAAGTTGGAAATCGTGCCCCTTCATAAACAAAAAACGGTGCCCGTTGCGATGATTACTTGTTTGCCTATCTGGCCGGCCCTGATTGAGGTGACTAACAAAGCCCGACTGGTCCGATCCGGGGCGGGTAGAATGTCTTCGGAATCCAGCTTTCGTACGCAGTTTGAATCTTGCTTTACTGCTAACTAGCTTTCCATACACGCTTTAAAAGATAAATGAGCGTGGCAAAAATTTAACAAAGAGTCAAAATGACGTATTCGGCGCAATATTTGAGTTTCGGCGTACCCCGAAAGAGTCAATATGACGTATTCGGCGCAGACCGGCGCAAAAATCGGCTAAAAGCGCAGTTCGGCGCAAGAATTTGTGTTTCGGCGCAGAATTAACATCCCTAAAAATTCTAAAAATTCCACCAGACAAATTTAAATGAAAAATTAAATAGTGAAAACTTGAGTAATTTTAAAATTGTAAAAGAAGTCATCCAAGCTTTAATTACTATACCCCACAGTAATGCTGAAGTAGAGAGAATTTGGAGCAGTGTTAAAAATATTATAGGTGACAAATCCACATCAATGGGTAGAGAGTATTTAGAAAACAGGCTATTTGTAAAGACTGCTAAGGTTAATTTGATGGATTTTAATGTGTAACTGAATAGTGGTGGCATGATAGCATAAAAAGCAGAAGGCCATACTTTCAAGATTAAAATATAATATTTTAAATGTTTGTGTTCTTTATTAAGCCTGATTTTAATTTACTTATTTTTCATTCATTTCAATTATTGACAAAATTAATTAAATGAGCTATACTAAGTATTTTTATTATTATTAATTTTAAGAAATGTATACAAAATGACATTGTATTATTATTCATTAGTCCTGAAAAATTTAATTTTTTTATTATATTATATCCAATATTATACCTTTATGTGTACATACATATATTTTAATTACACATGAATTCTACGTACGTAAGATAGCGTTAAAGTGGCCACTGAATTAATCATGTCCAGTGGCCCCTGGCCACTCTCAAAATTTTTGAGTCTTGACCTTTATTAAACAGTAATATATTATAATATTGGCACACCCAAAAACAGGGGGGGGGGAGGGGGAGTTAAAACACCTTCCAAAATAAAAAACTCGGGAAACTTTAATTTATACTAGCATTGTTTTCATGTTTTATTTATAAATTTCTATAACTAAAATTGTAATTAAAATGATGATTATATAATAATTATAATCTAATTAGCACTAATAAGTTTTGGGTAAATTGCTTTGACTATTTAGTGATGATAACCCCCCACCCCTCTTTCCCCAATAGGGGAAAAAAAGAGAAAGAAACGTTGCTTGTGCCACTGTCACAGAATTATGGAAGTCTGAACTATTCCTTCTCTCCCGTGTCTTGTGTTGAGATGCATACTCACGTAACACACACCCATGTGAGCCAAACAGTCTATACACTTTAAATTGAGTTTTTAAACACATGGAAACAAAATAGGTACTTTCTACAAACCCAACATCCAAAATTAGCACATTGTAAAAGTCCTTAAAAAACAAAAATCCTATTCCTGCACTTTTTAAGTTGCATAGTTTCAAGAGAATGTCATGTTGGGCTATTCAATCTCGTAATCTAGTCTTTGATTTATATTAGAATAATTTTAATTTATTAAGTGTTAATATTGCATTTTAATACTATATAAAATAAGCTTTGAGACTACGTTTTTCAATGTGATGGTTAAACATGTTTTAAAACAGGGGCTCCCAAAGTGTGTGCTGCGCAACCCCAAGGTGCCGTACAGAGAGGCAAGGGGTACCACAAAGCAACCATGACGTCATTAAAGTACTTGCTTAAATTTTAAATTAGAATTGTAGTAATTATGTTTATGTTCTTGCTTGAGTGAACAAAGTGCTTGAAAGGGGAAGAAAATTCTAAAACCATTAATTTTTTTTCTTGTTTTTATTTTACCGTTGTTAACTCTTACAACACTTGCTTTTGAAATCATAAAGTATATTTCTCTGATTTGTTGATTTTGGGGGTAGTCTCGGTTTTATATTGTACCTTTCGTGTGCTTCCTGATTTGAAAAATGCAAACAGTTTTTTGATAAAAACGGAAAGGTGATATTTCAGTATGTAATCTTTACTTTTATTTATTTTTTCATAACTTGGGATAGCACGAATTTGGTGCAGCATTTATTTAAAATTATGCTTTTTGTATCAGCAGGGTTTTCATTATGGTTAAAAAAATGGGTGAAAATTTTCTCACAAAATTGATCTGGGTTAGATAAATACCTGGTGGGTATGATATTTTTAAGTGGGTATTTACCCTGGCCTTGGATGAACACCCCAAATCAGGGTATTTATGATTTTTAAATATTTTTATTGCATGTAACTAGGCCTCCAAGTCTGTAACTCAGGTCTAGTTACATGCAATAAAAATAACCCAGTTAAGGAACAACCATGTCCTCAAGACTTTTTTTCTTCCATAGGCTTTAGGAATTCTTGAAAAATCACTTTTACACTCTGTTTTAAACTTACAACTGCTTTCATTATTTTTTATCTTAAAAAAATCAGCAATTTATCACATATAATTAATTTTATGAGTCTTTAGGGCCTACAAATTAAAGAAACGAGTGTGATCCGTAGATAGATATAAAAAAGAACTCATAACTGATTTGTAGGGCGCACGAAAATTTTGCAGTTATAATTTTTTAATGTGAGAAAAAAAAAGAAATAATGCAAGATTCTTGTGTTCTCATGCTCTAGTGAAAACACTGATAAGGAAATACCAAGAGACCTTGAAAAATATGCTTTTTATATCAGGATGTATCAAGAGATTCTATTTAGCACAATTGGCACAGCTTTGGACCCCTGAATATTGTTCAAATTGACTGATCATAAATTATAATAAGAATTTGGAGGAAAATCACCACTTGCTTTTGTTGCTGAAATTCATTTGATTGCTTCCACAATTGCTGGCGATACATCATAGAATGTTGTTGTAACTCCTGTTCTTTGGAGATTAAGGCTTGGTGAGTACGATCTAATTCTACTGTCACATCTCTCAGCTCTGACTTTAATCCTAACAATTTAAGAGAAACAGAAGGATCAGTACCATAAAAAGTATGACACAAATAAAAGATATAAGTTATAACTGCTGTGCACTTACAGCAGTACTGTAGACAACAAAGAACTTATTATTAAAAAAATTCAACTTGTTATTGATATAATAAACAAAGTAATCTAAAACTGATTGAAGCCATTGAAAATGGCCTTCGCTAATATATAATTATTTTCATATCTCTGAAACTTTTTAGGATAAAAAGCTCAAATTTAGTACATTGCCTAATTAATGCACGGCACATTTTACTAATTGCAAAATTTTTAGTAAGAGAGCTATATAAAAATTCTGCATTGATTTAAATTTAATCTCCTGAACATTTTAATTGATAAAATGAAATTTTGTACATTTTTATGACACTGTAATTTATTGTATATTCTATGATCAATATAGAAATGTAAGCTTAGGCGTGTTTATGGGACACCTTGTTTACATATTTATAAAAAATTGCAGCGATTTTCTTTTATTGTTAAAAAAATATTTCTTGTAGTACACTTAATAAAAGCTGCTTTGCATATTATGGGTATGTGATCGCTCTTTTATATTCTTCAGGCATCTAATAAGTTTATTTTATTTTGGTTCTATATGTTATTTTTTTAAAAACTTGTCTGGTTCTCGTGTGTTACTTCTGATCCATTTATAAAAAATAAAAAAGAAAGCCAATTTTTTACCCTACAGTATTGAAGATACTTCAATGAAAAGAATGCTAAAGAAATGACAGTCCTTGACAAAAAGGATAAGAAAAGATTGAAAATTTAATTTTGAAGTGCAGTTAATTTTTAGTGCAATTTTTCATGCTAAAAAATTAAGTAATATTCAATTTCAGCAATTAGGCAATCTGGTACATCTCAAATTTAGAATATTGCCTAGTTAATGCATGGAACACATTTTAGTAATCGGAAAATTTTTGGTAAGGTAGCTATATAAAAATTTTGCATTGATTTAAATATAATCTCTTGAAAATTTTAATTGATAAAATAAAATTTTGTACCTTTTTTATGAAACTTTGTAATTTATTGTAATGCCTATGATTAATATTTAAGAAATAAAAGCTTAGGTGTGTTTTTGGCAGACCATGTTAAACTATTTATAAAAGATTGTAGCGATTTTCTTTTTTAATGTTAAAAAAATATTTTTTTGTAGTATGTTTAATGAGCTGATATGCGCATAAGGGTATGTGATTACTCTTTTATATTCTTCAGGAATTTCATCAGTTTATTTTATGTTATTTTTTAAAAAACTTATCTAGTTATTGTATGATACTTCTGATTAATTTATAAAAAACATAAAAGAAAGCCAATTTTTTACCCTATAGTATTGGAGACTTTAATAAAAAGAATGCGAAAGAAATAACAATCGTTGACAAAAAGGATAAGGAAAGAATAAAATTTGAATACTCAAGTGTAGTTTTCTGTGCAATTTTTCCAAATAAAAAATTATGTGATAGTCAATTCCAACAATTTTCAATCTGATAAAAAGGAAAATGTTAAACTGATAATCTCTAGTTGTAAGTGTTTTATTTATTGTACTCTCAATTTGAAAACTTTATTAATTTGTTGCAAGAACCTTAAGAAGGCCCAGAACATCTAGTATTTATGGTTGTCTTAATACTAGATGAGACAACCAATGATATTACATCTCATAAATTTTGAAGATGAAAAAACAAGTTTTTATGCTTAATAATGGATTTTCAGAGCAAATTAAAAATACTGGAGAAACTATGGCAAAATTAGAGTACTTAGCAGTTACGAAGTACGGAGTGGACTAAAAAATAAATTTCCTTCAAAATGCAGTAAGAGCAAAAAAGTTGTTGAAGTTTTATGAAACAAATTATTATTACTTGTAATTTCATCGAACAGTTGTTCTCTTTCAGACTGATATTCAGTTTTAAGATGCTCATTTTCAATACGAAGATCTGTTATCATCATTTGGCATTTGTGTTCACACTCTTCTAGCTTACTTCTCAGAGATAATATTTCTTTTCTAGAAGTTTGTAGGTCATTGCTCATAATACTTCTCTTTTCATGAAAGTTGGAAAGTTCCTTTTCTAAAGCTTCTTTCTGCATAACAGCCTTTTGCTTTTCAGACTAAAAATAAAAATGGATGAAAATATTTTAATATTATAATAAAATTTTAAAATATCTATTCAACTATTTAATTATCTTTATTTCATTTATTTATTAAGCTGTTATTTACATAATCTTGCAAATCAGACAAAAAAGATTATGTATTCAAAATTTAGTCTATTTAAAAAAAAAAGGTTTTAATATAGGTTATAAATGAAATTCGTAACACCTTCTGAAAAATTCACGGATGCTCTTCAGCTGAACACGGGCCCACTCTAACTCGCACGGGTCCAGGGGCGGCACCCTATTTGCCCCCCCCCTCTCGTAGGGCCTGCGTGCCGCATCGTGCTGGACATTTTAAATGATTTAGTTAACAATATAATTCATAGATGTCGCCATCAAATAATCTGTTGAGCTTTTTCTCTTATCAATCTACGAGAGAGATTATGGCCACGAGTTTTTTTAAAGGATCAAGGAATGAATCGTTTGCTTCGCTTGTGTTTACTTTTTCAAGGCGTGATATCTCGCTAGATATTTAGAGTTGAGAGTAGCTAAAAGTTTGAAAACTGTTAATTTTTTAGAGATTTTTCGAACTGTAGAAAAAGTTCTTGCTTTTAGTTAGAGATAAAAATGTCATTTTTATCAAAATTTCAACATGGCCACCAGATGCACCGGGAGCGATGGGTTGATCTCAGAAGCGTTACAGACAACAGCTTTTATAAATATAATTACTGGATCTTTAAAGAAAATCTTTCTAAAAATTCTAGAAATTGATATTCAACTTCCAGAACATACAGATATTCATTTTATTTTATATGTATGATATATACTTGAATCTAGGACACCTCAGCCCCCCCCCCATTTCTGATTTAAGTTGTGCTAATTTCTTGCATTCATTTCTAAGTTACATCCTGGCTATTCAATGAGTCAACTCAGAATTTGACAGTAAAAATTAAATCAGACATGTTTATTTGTTCAAAATAAACATTTTCGTCTGCTGTGGCACGGTGGAAAATGTTCTGGAAAATGAGTGGTGACACACATTTTAGTTCAGTCCAGTGATGTGTTTATGATTGTTGAGGACCATAGGCGGCTTCCGAATTTTAGGGCCCCTTAATAGATGACTACCACCCCCCCCCCCCAAAAATAAAGAAATGGAAATTACCACAAAAAATCTTAATGTTTGCATAAGCAAAATGCTGTGGTGAACCAATCTGTAAATTGGGGTTCTCCCCTCCATGCCCTTTTTTTAGCGCATGAAAGAAAGATTATAGTGATGCAATCTAGGATATTTCGTACCCCTGGGTCTTGGCTAAATATTACGAGATATTTTATACTCCTGTTTGTAAAAATGCAACAGCATGAAAGAATGATACGATTGAGCTGAGATTTTCAGGAAATTGCAAATTATATTGTGTGAAGTAAATGATTAAAATTTCAAAGCCACTACGCATGTGTTAGAGAAGCAGTGCCCTCTGTACTGCTGCTGAAACCTTTTAAGTAAAGAGCTGTAGCAGCATGTTTGAAATAGTCAGTGTTTATCTATTTGTGGTAAACATAAAGTGAGACGTAACTAAGCCTTGTTGATGGCAGAGTGCGCAATTTGAACAACTTACGGAGTCTGAATGGGGAAGAATCATTGGCCTTTGTGAAGGAGGATTTTCATATCATGTAATACAGTTCATGTGCAGTGTAACAGCAGCACAGTGATGCGAGTCTGGAAGCAGTGAACAGACTAGAACTGGAACTCAGAACTCCGGGAGTGGACACCGAAAAATGACGTCAATGCTCGATGATAAACACTTGGTCTGCATGGTGCTGATGGAGCAAACTGCTTCATCTAGATAGTTGGCAGCACATTGGTCCACTGCTACACGAATATCACTGTCTGCTTCATCAATTCATTGATGCCTGCTGCGTGATATGCCGTGGACTGCATGTACAAACTCTTTTATACAGGATCCTCCTGAAACTTGATGTTGCAATAGGCTCATGAATATAGAGACTGGCGTGCAGATTGGCAACAATTGGCATTGGTGTTTTCTGACAAATCCCGCTTTAATTTGTGGCACCAAGATGGCTGCATTCATGTTAGACGCTATGCTGGTGAATGCTACCTTCCGGAGTGCATTATTGAACATCATAGTGGACAAACACCTGGAGTTATGGTCTGGAGAGCAACTGCATATCATGGACGATGTCAGCTTCTATAAATTGTGGGTAATCTGAACAGCGATAAGTACATCAGAGATGTATTGGAGACCGAAGTCTTTCCTCTCCTTCAAGGCATTCCTGGAGCTATTTTTCAGCAAGATAATGCTCGCTTACATGCGACAAAGAATGTGCAAGACTTATGGCTTCGCTCCATCCCGGATCGATTTGCCCATGCGCAAATCGAACTGGGATGGAGTGAAGTTTTGTGGAAGAGAGTAAAGAAGTCAGGAGCAGGGGCTGAAGAAGGTGGTGGCCGCCACTGAAAGCTGCTACCATTGGATTTTAACCTTTTAGTATTTTAATGTGCAAGACTTTTCAGCAGAAAACATACAGCTTCTTTTGCGGCCTGCTTATTCGCCGGATGTCACCTATTGAACATGTGGGATTTCATTGGTCAGCATCTCGCTCGTGATTCTTGTCCGACAGCTCAAAAGATGAACTTCGGGTATGCCTACAAGAAATGTGGAATGCTCTACCCCAAGAATACATTCAAAATCTGTCTATGCCACGTTGTATAGCAGCACATGGTTGCTACACAAATACTGATTTTGGACTCTTAATATTCTTTATTTCGCTCTGAAAATTTAGTCATTAATTTTTACTAAAACAAGTCGTTTGTGAATTAAGTTTCATTTGATTCTGAGGATTCTTTTATGGTGTTGAATTATTTTACAAACAGGAGTTTATATTTTAAATATGACAAATATTACCAGAGATAAGATACTTTTAATGCATTAAAATTAACATAGTTATTTACCACTTACAGTGATTTCTATCTGCATTTCCTTTTTGGGAAAACGTTTATCATCGCATCAAAATCAATTTTTTCTTTCTTTTTTGTTGTTTCCTCTGTTCTCACTCATCTATTGACAGTGAGAACGAACAGATCGTTATTCACTTTACTTACTTGATTTGATATTGTCTGTTAAGACTTACATTAAAAAAAGGGTTAACAAAATCTTAAATTTTCCCAATTCAAGCTTGATTTGCAGTCAGTTTTTAGGTATGGGTATTTGTAATTTGGGGGTCCCTTGTAATCTTGGGGCCAAGGGCAGCCGCCTCTAACGCCTATAGGTAAACGCATCACTGGTTCAGTCAACCCGGAGTGGTTTTGTATGGATTCCAGGACACAAAGATTCGCACCCGCCTCCCATTTTATACCTGAAATTTTGGAAGAAAAAGATTGTCTTACATTCAAGTAAATGTGGTATAATAAATTATTCCAATTTTCTAAATGAATTGCTCGATATAACCAAACTTCAAAGAACAGAAAATAAATAATTCCCTGGTTGTACCATCCAGTCTTATTTATATATTTTTTCTAATCTTTAAAATTTATCAAATAAAGATTTATAATTTATCCAACGGAAAATACTTAAGAAGAAACTTTGATTAAAGTTTAATGTATCTTATAATTTACATTATCAAAATTTCTAAAAAAAAATTCCTCATTTAAGAAGCTGTATCTGGGAAAAAAAAAAAAAAAAAAAAAAAAACCTCAAGAGCTCTCATATTGCTAATATTATCAGCAAGCTGCTTTGAATGAGTTCTATTGGTGCTGCTTAGCTGAAGAGTTAAGCGTTCATTGTTGGCTCTGAGTTCTTCGCATTCAGCAAGTAAGCCTCTTATTTTGGCATTCAGTTGAAGAATATCATGTTTTGCAGATTTTAATTCCAAAGCTATGCTATCTCCAGGGGATGTCTTTTCCTTTTCCAGATATTCTATTTTATCCTGTAGCTGTTTAATCTAGATGGATAAAAATACATTTATTTATTAACAAAAGCAGATAATAAAACAAAATTCAATGTGCATTTGTAATAAATTTGTAGCCTCTCATAAAAACTAATTAACAATAAGATACAATAACTATAGAATTTTTTTTCATTAATTAGAATATTCTTAAGTGTCTGAATTGCAAACAGATAACACCTTAAAATGATGATAAATGATAACGAAAATTATTTTGTAACACTTTATTTCATTTTTTACAAAGTTAATTATGTTATCCGTTGCATGATTCGACATCACAATATAAATATTTAATAGCATTATAACATATTCAGAGACAGATTTCTCAAGCCTTTCCACTCCCAACTTTATGGCATTGCTGGTGAGCGTGTAATAGGTGGAAAAACACAAATATAAGTAAAAGAATCGAGAATGCACTAAATTACAGGTTACATAACTTAAAAAAAAAAAGAGCATACTTATAGTGTGGCTTTTCTTTAATTTTCAGCAGAAGATATAATAACTACTTATGCATTTTTAACACTTTCTAACACAGTTGATAGGTGTTTATGATTCCAGTTTGTCAGCTCGTCTAAGCTTTAATGCCATAAAAATGCATTGATTACTGTGATTTTTATGTTTTATATTCCAATGTTTTGCAGTATTTACTCTATTGAAAATGGTGTATGATCACTTTTAGTTGTTAAAGTTCTTACATTAAGAGTGATATATATATATATATATATATATATATATACAGGGGTCACGCTGTTGATCGCCAACGTCGCAAATTGCGATAATAAAATTAGTTTGGCGAAAGAAAATACGATTTGGCGAAAATATGGCAATCGCATTTCTTAATGACGTCCGGCAAAATCTAATTTGGCAAATGGATTGGTGAAACTTTAATAAAAGCCAGCGCGACCCCTGTATATATATATATATATATGAGTATTTTGTATGAAGTTATCTCCAAAATTTTACCAACTTTAAACATAACACATCACTGAATTCGGTACAAAAGACTGCTGTATTGGAAAGTGTTTTATAATTGATGCATTTGGCATGATTTATCTTTGTTCAATTTAGCAGTTATTTATGTATATTGTCTATATCATAGGTTCCCAACCTTTTTGAACTGGTGCCCCCTTTTCTAGTGAATATTTCGATACCGCCCCCCTCCCACTCCAGAGAAATAAGAGCGTACATAATGCATGGTGAAAACAAGAATTAAATTAAAAAAAATACTAATAGATAGAATATTGTTGGAATTGAAACGCTACTGAATTTCTTCTTCATTTAAAAAAGAGGAATAAAAATTTTAGCTTACCTAATGAGAAGGCTCAATTTGATGCATTTTAAGGAGCTTGTTAATATCAGGCTCGATTTTACTTAACCCTTTCAGGCACAACCCTTTCCTAATGCTGAAAAAAGGGCAGCCGTTGCCATCGCTCGACTTAACTACCAGCAAGATGGCGGACGATCGAAACGTTCATCGCGTGCCACAGATCTAAAGACCCTATGCATATGTTCTCGCCGCCTTCCATTTTTCAGCAGATGTCAGTGCTGTTAAAAATAATCGTGACTATTTTTTTTACGGGAAATGACGTGCTAAAAAGTAAAGGATTCTCGTGGAGCTATGTCACCCACAACTATTTTTATAGAAATCAAATCTATTCTTTGTGACTGGCAACAGTCAAAACATCAAGAGTTTGGTGTTCCCAGAGTGGGAACACTGCGCGTTGAAAACAATCATAAGTCGCCGCGTTCAGTGACATGGAGCCGATTTCTCTTTCTCTCAACAGTGAAGTCTCATATCGAAATATGTGAATTTTCGCACACGTGATAGAAATGAATTATCAGCCTGGTTTTTAAGTCTTTTTTAGACTATATTTGGTTAATCTTCCCACGCCCCCTAATGTTCTCAGGGTCTTTTACCGCCCTGCTGAAAGCCTCAAACACCCACAAGGGGGCGTTATCGCCCAAGTTGGGAACCTATGGTCTATACTAATGGTTAATGGTCATTTTAACTGCTCACAAGCATTACTTTTACCAATAAGCATTGGTTATTTTTACGCATGACTAAATTTTGCTCAATGTAGGTTAAAATATTTTATTGAAATCTGAAGTTATTTTATTAAGAATTATATTCTAAGTTACAACACAAGCATTGTGGAATTTTATTTATACCTTCAATAACAGTGAGCTGCCAAAAGACCATTTGTTTGAAAAATGTAAGTGTTCCAGTTTTTGGTGTTAAATGATTGTGAATAAAAAAATATAACTCAAAAAACACACACAATAGAGTTTTAATTTTGCATATACGTATGAAAATATTAGGTCATTTACAGCTTTCAAAATGAGTGGTCTTTTGGATCATTCATCATAATTGAAATAAAGAAAATACTGTAACATTAGTGTTAAATCTAGTAAATAGAAGGTGTATAGTTTAATAGAGACACAAGTCATGTGGTGACCACATCAGATCTTTGCCCTCTTCCCCCTTTTTCTTCAGATTTAAGTTACAAGCAGATCTCATGTAAATGCACTTTTTACAAAATTTATGGTAATTTTTATCTTTTAAAGACGTTTAGAATGCATTTTATTCAAGATGAAAATAATATTTTAAATGACCTTCTAATGAATATTTTAGGTAAGAAAACAAAGACTTACCTCACTTAAATGTTGCAGTTTCAGCCTTTCTATTTTATGAGAATGTTCTGGCTCAAGACTTTCGAATTTTGATTTCAGAGCAGCATTTTCATAATGCAATGACATATACTGTTTTTTCCATTTATCTGTCTCCGTATGAAGCTCTTTTATTTCCAGTTCATAATGATTTTTTGCTTCTTCTAACACAGAATCTCTGATTTTTATAGGATCATGTGATCTTACCTTGAAGAAAAAACAAACATGTTCATTAATCTTAATTTTTGTAGACTAAAGTAAAGAACAAATGGGTTCTACTTAAATTAATGAATAACTAATAATATTTAGCTAATTTTAATTAAAGCATCCTACAACAAGCATAAAATCAAACAATTAAATATTAATAATTTACTATTAATTTTAATTATCATGAAACATATAAAAATGTAAATTTATCAGTGTTATATGTATATTAAATTCAGTTCAGTTCAGTTCTTTTTTTTTTATAAACACTGATAAAAATTCTATCAAAAAGGTATCTTTCTTTTAGTTTTCATAAAAAAAGAAAAAAATTTTTTTTTTTTTAGACTCAAATTGAAAATTGACAGAATAAAAAAATTTCTATAAAATGTAATTTTGAAAAATAAATTTGGGTCACTTCATAGTAGATTTAAGAATGCTTTGGGGGCAAAAATGTTGGGACTTGATAAGTTGACTACGAAAATGTGGAACCACTGGATGGTCAACTTTGCAGGTTTCACTGTATATATTAAATACAGAGGGGAAAACTCACAGATCGATGCAAACAAAATATGGCTCCATTACAAAATTACAATGGATTAAAATGGCCCCTTCACAAAATTATAATTGATTAAAATGTATGAGTGGAATATAGAAATGTTGCCCATGCGAAATGAAGGCAATAATACATTATTTCTAGCAAACCTTATCGCTTTTGGTGAGAAACGTCAGAGATGTTGAAGGATGTGATTTGTGAAGGCAGTTGCATGGCAAAGTAGTATTCTAGTAGTTGCAGATGATTTCACATTATGAATGATGTTTAATTGCTGTATTTGATTGAGTTTGAAATTAAAGCCTTTATTGCCATATTTTTAGGTGTGTAGATGAAGGGTTTGATATGACAGGGGTCGATTAAGGAATTTTTTTCAGGGTCCCATTTTTGTGCATTTTAGTACTTAATTTTGTGAATTTCATGACTTATTTTTGTGAATTTTCAATTGAGGTCATTTTTTTTTTTGTTAAAATAATTGATAAAACAGATTAAAAAGTAGGGTAAAATGACAATGAAGGGCCGTTTTAATTGATTATATTTTTGTGAAGGGGCCATTTTAATTGACTGTAATTTTGTGAAGAGGCCCTTTTAATCGATTGTAATTTTGTGAAGGGGCTGCAAAACGGATCCAAATTTTGTCTGCATGGAGCCCTGTATGACATCATGCAATTATTATTTTGTTGTTCATTGTTGGTTGAAATAAGAAACAGTTGTATTAAAAAATAAACTGGGCACCACTTCTGCATTTATGCCAAATGTACCCTTCACAAAATATAATTGATTAAAACAGACAATCAAAAATACAATCAGTTAAAGCAATCCCTAATTGGCCCTTTACAGTCTATGTATAATTTGTTTTGTAAATTATTTTAAGAAAAAAGGTGACTTTTACAAAAATTAGAATGAAAATTCACAAAAATGGAATCCTGGAAAAAATTCCTGATCAACCCCCTGACTCTAGTACTAAAAAACAAATAAATGTATTATATTTGATACAAACTTCTAGAGACAGCTTGGAAATTTCTTTTTGTTTTTCACGTAATTGTTCTTCTAACTTGTTAATTAACTTATCCTTTGATGCTCGACTTTGCTCACTTTTTAATCTTTCATCCTTCAGTTGTTCGTAAACTAAAAGAAGCTCGTCTTTCAATCTAAAAGGCAGATGCGTAAAAATTACATTATGACGTAAAATATAATAAAGAGTGGATGGAAGAAACAGGAATAAAGAATATAGTTAATAACCTGATCATCTTACTTGCCATGCTCCTCTTTTAAAGTTTGATATAATTGTTTGTGCTGATTGCACCTTTGTCTTTCATCTTCAAACAAAGTCTTGAGTTCAGTTTCATTAGATACATTTGATTGTGCCATATTTTTTTTTATTCAAATTTGAAATCACTTCATCTAGTAACAATAAATCGAATCCTGCAAATCGCTAAACATTACTATAATTTACAATGGATAAGCAACATTTTGCAATAATTTTAAAAAGGATATGAAAACCGTGGTAAAAGTGAATAAAAATTACAAATAAAACATATTAATTTAAAGTAAGAGATATAGGAACTCGCATTTCAGAACTTCCGAAAGTATAAATTAAGGCCACGAATAAAACCAGAGATAAACATAAACAATAATTCAAATTATGTTGCCAACTTTCACATTCAAAAATCGAAGCAAAGCATCGTCCATAACGGCAATACTTAGCAACTTCAGCTTGCGTAACAAAACATGGGATTCCGACAATTCAGTGATTCCATCCTCTTTCAAAAAGAGTCAGTTTACGGCTTCCCTGAATTTGAAGTGAAGTTCCCCTCCAGTCCGAGATAAACAAAAACATGATAAATGTGAAGTGAAGGTGTTGAATTGTAAAGTTTTATCACCCCTCTTAATGTAGCGTTTATAAATTTCTGTTTTTCTTTTTTTTATTTCTCATTCCCAAAAAAAAAAAAGATAAAAAGTACTATGTCCAGTTTTAAAATACTGGAAAAACTACTCCCTTTTTCCTCGCGGTTTTATTCATCTAGTTCAAATAGCAAAAAAATATGTATAGTTGGAAGTGGGCCTGCTGGATTTTATACAGCACAGCATATTTTAAGAGTGAGAATTCTGTTCATATTAGTTATTTGGACGTAATTTTAGTCGCTGCTTCTGAATCTTTGTTTGTGATAATTCAATTCTTGCATTTTCGAGTAAAGAAATCGACTTCTGAAAAAATATTCTTCCTTATTAACTTTTCAAAACTCGCCAAGGGTAAAGGGGCAAATACTAAAGATGCTTACAGTTTGTTTTCTCTACTTAATTAAAATATCAAATCCTAGTAGTCTGATCCCTTCTTGATGATGAATCACTTTTTTCCTTGTTTCATTTGAGGAACCAAAATACACTTAATTGTACAAGAAATCAATACGTTTCTTCAAAATTCATGGTTTGAATATTGTTTTTAGAAATAAAGACGTAGTGAAAATTATATCAGTTCGTTTATCCTAAAATAACTTAAAATATGATGAACTGCTCTTAGTATCTTGTGTTCACTTTAACACTGTCAAAGCAATTTCACCTTTCACAACAGTTATTAAGGATTATATTTTTGCCAAAATCAGTTAAAGCTCCATAGAGAGGAATTTCTCAGAGTTGTAAGAAAAACCTGCTTTATTTTTTCAAAAAACTCCCCAAAACTGGATTTTCTTGGTTTAAACCAGGTTTTTAGGTTTTTATACAATTTTAAGCAAAGAAGAGAAAAGATGCGTGAATATTAAATAATTATTTAAAATAAATACTAAACTTGGTTACTAAATAATTTTTTTAAATTTAATTATACAAAGAACAACTTAATTGTTTTACATGTATAAAAAAGCTGTAGACAGGGGAAAAAATGAGAAGGGGATGGCGTAAAAACTTTTGCACCTTTTACTGATCTGCAGAATCAATGCAAATACAAAATTACTAATGCGCTGACTAAGTTTTCAGGGGAAATCACATCCCCATGTCTGCTCCCCTCGCTAAGGCTTTGATGTACGAAGATGTACTTATTATTGAAAGTATTATAATTTTACATTACAGTTTTTTTTAATGATGTCAATATTTTCTAATAAGATTTAAATCATGTTATTAATCAGTTCATTAAAAAAAAGTAAACATTTTTCTATTTTAAAAAATTATTAAAATCAAATATTAAAAAAATTTTCAAACTTTAATTTCTGAAGTTGGGGGGGGGGAAGCTTTTTTGGAAAGCAAAATATTTGGAATTATAAAACAATTTGGAACTTATTTCTTTAAAGTGCAAAATTTAGGTCATGTATAAAAATGCATTGGTAAAATCACAAGTCGTTGCGTACCCCATGTAAACACGGCGACAGTCGCTGGAGCTTGGCAACCACCAAGCTCCAGCGACTGTCGCCAACCATTTTGCACGATCAGCTGATCAGCAATGTCAAAGTATTTTAACACATTAAAATTGCACATATATTCCACTTACAAAAACTTTAAAACAAAATACAATGTCCATATTTAACCAAAAGAACGTCTGCAAATTCAGTAACAGGCAATTTAAAATGAGCAAACAGTGGACAGTTTTTAACTAAAAAAAATACAGGGGATTAAGCAACCTAGTTGTACAGCTATGTAAACTATGCAACCAGTGGACCGTTTTAAACTAAAAAAACCTCAGTGGATTCAGCAACCTAGTTGTACAGCTATTTAAACTGTGCAAACATCGGCCCATTTTCAACTCAAAAAAACATCGGTGGATTAAATAACCTAGTTGTACACCTCTTATAAAGTCAGTATGATTAGAATAGCACGTAAATAGCCCTTACGAAAACATAAACACATCCAATATCAATTTAAAATTCACATTAAAAACCTTAAACATTGCAAAGATTCGTTAAAAAAGAGCACTTACCTTTATTTTTTTTTTAAATAACTGCTCAGAAATGTCCCCAACACCCACCGGCTTATAACGTAACATCAGCATGCTTTCTTTTATTTAGCTTTATATTCACACCCTATTTCTATCAAACACACACAATTACATTACATATTACATTTACACATTACATTACATACATACAGTGTGTCTTTACATTACATACATGTAATGTAAAGTTACATATATTTTCTCAAAAAAAAAAAAAAAAAAAAAGAGATAAATAAAAAAAGATTTCTTGGGACCGAGCAAGAATTTCAAACTATTGAAGTTTTATTGCATTATGTTTGTGATACAACAATAATGGTCATTGATTATTTTTGTTCTAAAATTAAAGGATTTTTTGAAGTTTATATTTAAATATGCTTGCACACTTTGGGTGAAACAAGAGGTTTAACATGCTCTTAAGTGCAAAGAGGTTTTAAGTGCTTGAATCTCTTCTGTATCTAAAATTTCTTTAAATGTACTATTGCATATTTCTATTTGTTGTTAAATAGATTTAAGTCAGATATAGATAATCAAATTTTACTAGAAGCTGTTCAAGTTTTAATAGTAATGCTTATTAAATAATAAATTACATATTTAGGGTTTCATATTTGTATTATGCTTTTGATTGGATAACCTGAAGTCATTTTGTATACTCAAATTTTGTATTGCCTTTTGCAGAAAAGTGACTGTTGCGAAGTAGATATTTATGAAAAGCTTCCTGTGCCATTTGGACTGATCAGATATGGTGTCGCTCCTGACCATCCTGAAATTAAAGTAAGAATCCTTTTCTTGTAATTATGTGTATATATTGCTTATCACAAACGGGTTGGTAGAGAATAATTTTGAAGTGTGTAAGTATTGTCTATTTCTTTTTATGCAAAAACCATGACCACAAAAATGTATAACAGACCACCAGCACAATATTAATTTTGGATGGTCTGTTGGACTAATAATGTTAAGAATTATTTACATTTTTCTAAATTAAATTTTTATATTTATTTGAATTTTCCTCTAAAAAGTAAATTATAATTTAAATCTGTATTGTCAATTCAATCTATTTCCAGGTGCAAAAGTACATGTTAAGAAATATGTAAACACATGTCATGTAACCCTAGCCCTGTGCCATATGTATGATTTGATCTATTTCATATTTTAATAATTCGTATTTAAGCTTTTTAATTCATCTCTTAATAGAAATCAAAATATGTTGCTCATGTAATTTCTTTTGTTTTGCAAAAAATAAATAAATTAATAAAATAAATCAATGTATACAAACCTGTGATAAAGATTACTAACTATAGAGAAGTTAAGTAGTGACTGGTCCTTTGGACCAGTGGTTAAAGGTGTGTTTTGAAAAAATTGTGATTTTGGTACATAAATACAATCATGTCAGGGATTTGAAAGTGTTAAGATGTTTCCTCACAAGCAAGCTACAGTATAATAAATGTGTATAATGCTCTATCAGTTACAAAATTTCAGAAAAGATTATTAAATTTTTTTTTTTGCTGAAAGTGCCACTCTGAAATATTTTGAAGTGCAATTTCATGTTTAAGCATTGTTTCTGATAGGTTCATAAAAGGCAACCCCCCCCCCCCTTCCCATTTAATATAGTGAAATTTTTTTTGAGTATTTGCTACAATTAGTTTATTTTAATTTGTGGTCAAAGACCATAAGGGCAGATTTTGTTTCTTCACTATACATCCTCAAATATTCTAATTTCTACGTCTGAAAATGATCAGTGTCCCTTTTCCATATGAGGGGATAATTTTGTAAAGTCAGGGAGCTTTAGGTTTATTCTTAATATTTCAAAGTAGCTTGTTTAACAACATTAGAAACAACAAATCTTTATGGAAGGTATGCTCATAAGAAGTAAGTTTCTAAAACTAAACGAAAACTTTATTTTGCAATTAATGCATTCCTACATGTGTATTCAAAGTACACATTCATTTGGAGGATATGTACTGACTAAAAATTTTTTCTCAGTGACTTTTTTCTGCCTACTTTATTAAGTGATTGATTTGAATGCTGTCTAAATTTAGGGCATTAAAGTAGTCAAACATTTTTAAATAGAATTCCCACCATTGTATTAATGGCCTTTAAAATTTTTTATGTTAGATGCTACAGAGGTTTGTGAAACTTTAGAGAAAACTTTCTGTTGTTAAAATATTGACACACGTTCCACATGTCAGAATTTTAAAAAGAAATGAGACCACCATTCGAATTATTGATTTCTTAGTGTGATACATTATTATTATATTTTATTTTCATCTATTTATTTTTTATTTTAGGTTGTGACAAAAGAATTTACTAAAGTTGCTCAGCATGAGAAATGTAAATTTTATGGAAATGTAAATGTTGGCTATGATGTATCATTGTTTGAGCTTCGCTTGGCATACAATGCTATTGTTTTTGTAAGTATTCATACAAATACTACTTCTAGTTTATTTCTTTAATGTCTGCCACTTCCCCTCTAATCAAGTTATTGGGATAAGTTCTCAATGTTGTTTCTTAAAAATAAGTGCTAGCTACTACTTTTCCTGATCTCTCAGGCATCATTTGAATTCCACATAAAAAAAGACGCATCATTTGAAGCTGTTCGAGAACGGATGTGTCTTTTGGCTCTTTCATAACTATGGAAATGCTGCTCAGCCAGGCCAAGTGCCATCTATCAGAATAAGTGATAATCCATGGGGAAGTGGGAGACAATATCTGCTGAATATAAAACATGTGGTAGGATTTCCCATTTAAACATTTCCAAGTAGGTGCTTACATGTTTTTGAACTAGTGGTAGAGTGTTGTCTTGCTACAAAATAACTTTGTCATGTCTCTGTTGATACTATTTCCATTTTTCCTTAGTGTTCTGTTAACCCTTTGAGGCGCAACCCTTGCCCAATGCTGAAAAAAGGGCAGCCGTTGCCATCGCTCGACTTAACTACCAGCAAGATGGCAGATGATCGAAACATTCATCGCGTGCCGCAGATCTAGAGACCCTTTTTTGATGCAGCTAGCTGTGCGCGAGCACAGCCAGCTGTCGTCAGAAAAGGGTTTCTAGATCTGTGGCACGCGATGAACGTTTCGATCATCTGTCATCTTGCTGGTAGTTAAGTCGAGCGATGGCAACGGCTGCCCGTTTTTCAGCACTGCCCAATGCTGAAAAACGGGCATGCTGAAAACGGGCTGATGCTGAAAAACGGGCAATCTATCCGGCTGTTCTCGCATTCTTCCATTTTTCAGCAGATGTCAATGCTGCTAAAAATAATCGTGACCATTTTTTTACGGCAAATGAGGCTAAAAAGTAAAGGATTCTCATGGAGCTATGTCACCCGCAACTATTTTTATAGAAATCAAATCTATTCTTCGTGACTGGCAACAGTCAAAACGTCAGAGTTTGGTGTCCTCACGGCGAGGACACCGTGCGTTAAAGGGTTAAATGCATCAGTTGTAGTTGACAGCAATCTCATGTGATGGTTTCTTTCTGTTTCAGCCAGGTGTTGTAAAAGAGTGAGGACCTATTCAGCATCCATACATGAATATGAACATTTTGCAGATTAATCCAAATGCCCCCCTTTTTTTTGTATATAAAAATTTGAATTACACATACATTTAATTTTAATTCATAACTACAAATGCAATGTTTGCTATGAATATATTTTATACGTGAGATGCTTCAGAGCTTTGTACATTATATTTATCTAATAAAGTAAACTAAAAGTATATTTTTTATTTTATTCTAATATCTCTGTATTTTACCTTTTGAAGGCTTATGGTGCTAGCAAAGACAATGAATTAGAAATACCTGGTGAAGTAAGTTGATGTGTCATTAATAACCTTTATAATTAGACATAAAATAAATATGTTTCTTCAGTTTATTAAGTTATTTGAAATAAACTCCCATTTCTTGTAAAAGTTAATTACACATTTTTTAAGTATTGAAAAAGTAAAAAAAGAAAAAGAAAATTGTTTTGATGTAAGTATGAATACATTAAGAAAATTATTTAGCATGCCTATAAAATAAAAATGAATATTAATTTCTTCATTAAAAAGTTCTGTATGTCAGTGCCACTTTTGCCTACTATGTATATAACAATCTGAATCTTGCATGTAAACTTTCAACTTGTTACATTGTGAAAAGTATGAAGGTGATTCTTGACTTAGTTTTAAAAAGTCCAGTAAATGTTTGGCATTTTTATTAAAAGCAGTGACAAGGCTTCAAAATCTTATTCTTCAAAAAGAAGTCTCTGCCATTGCATTTCTGCTGCTCAATTTGTTAGATTGAAAGTTTTCTTTCATAATTAAATTTGGACTTAGTATGCAATAAAAAGTCTAACACCCTCTAACTTTCAGTGGTCTTCTTTACATAAATCAGTTAAGAACTGTTGTTTTTTTAATTTTTCTTAATCTATGTGCGTGTGATATGGTAACTGAACTTTGTAAAAACATGCATGACTGTAATGGTACTCAAATTTTGTTTAAAATACTCTTAAAATTTTAAAAAGTTTTATAGCTGTGGTGTGCAGCAAATGGCAGCACCTCACAGACAGGTGTCACTTTCAGTTTGAAAATGATTACAGCGTCATGCGCAGGGAGGTGCAGAAAGTCTCTAAATCTGCAAACAGAGCATTTGTATGTTTTGCAGTTTCTGTTAAAACTGATTATGTGTTCTTAAAAGTAATAGAATGTTGCAATTGGTGTTGTCATGTCTAACTAACAAGAACTAACTGTCTTTTATTTACTATAATAGGCCTTTTTCTTTTGTTTAAGAGATGTCCAAACGTGTTCTCTGCGAGAAGATTTGTTGGCTGGTATAATGGACATCCTGCTCATGTTGATGAAAAGTTTGATTTAGATACTGAAGTAGCTGCTGTTGTTGGACATGGAAATGTTGCATTAGATGTTGCAAGAATCCTTCTGAAAAATCCAGATGAACTGAAAGTAATAATTTAATTGATTTTACATTTTTTATTTGTTTGTTATTGAAAACAGATTTTTGTAATTACTGTAAAATTTACATACTCCAAATAATATTGAAGAACATTATGTTGAATTTACTCTTAAGTTCTTGAAGTTTATTTAATCAAAGTAAAGTGACCTTTCACTAAAATGCCTTTTAAAAGATCAATTTTTAACTTCAAATAACTGAGAGCTTTAAAGTGTTATTTCCATATTTCTTGTAGATTGAAAAAATTACATGCAATTGAAAGATGTATTACACTGAAAGACATATCTAAGTGGTTGCTGTACTTTTAAGAACAAAAAATTAAAAATAAAATAAAGTTTGATAGAAAAACAAATATAAAAATTTTTAATAAAATTGTTGTGGTTATAACTAGACTGCTGAAAGCTTTTGAATGGTTTTGTTAAATCAAATAGAAAATGCATATATATATATTTTAGATTTTACTGCAAGATTTTTTTTTTAATGACTGTAGTTGTAAAACAATTTTAAAATCTGTTTTTAGTAACATTAGAGTATACCTATATTGTATTGCAATGAATTTATTTGGATGAAATTAAAGGTCCATGCTTATGAAAAGGAAAGTTTTCAGACACTAAATGTGTAACAATGTTGTATATTAATAAAAAGGAGATTCTCTCATGTGCACATATTTTATAAAGTATGATCATAACAATTACTCATATTTCAAGATGAAGTATTTAGAAACCATATCAGTTCTAAACATTTTTAAAAATAAATTTCGAGCTTCATTGTCTGTATGAACATTCAATGAATGCTAATTTAAATCCAGTTTACAACTAATTAGAAAACTTGTGCAAACTTAAGTTTTACTTGACATGCAACAATACAATACAATATTGCCAATTGCAAACTAAATAAAATTTTTAGAATTTTTATTTTCATAATATCTTGATATTAGTTTAAATAAAATATTGACTAATTTATAATGTTTACATCTTGCTGTTCAAATGGCACCTTACTCATTCCTGGATTGGTTCGGGTTTCATTTACAGCCATACTCAAGAGCATATAAACTCCAAGACTATTTCTGGATAGGTCAACCTCCTCATAGAGAGGGGCTCAAGTACAAGTACTATCATTCGGTCTTCTCCATTCTTTATTTACAATCCCAGCTTCTACAATCTATATATGGTTTCTGTTTTAGCAAGAGTCCATTATTTTTTAAAGGGTAGAATAGTAGAAAATGATGAAGCTTGTTGTGACTGGCCAGAGGAGTGCCATATACACATTTGTTTGCTATCCAAACCTCATGAATTTGTAACAGACTTGACACACCGAAACTGGTTCAGCTCTATTTCTAGCAGTGAATAATCCTTAAATAATACTAGGCAACTGTTGAGTTATGGGGTATCATGAGTGAAATACAGTGGGAAAAAAAAAAATAGAGAGATTACCTTTGAGAATATGTCATTAGTGGTTGATATTGTACTTTCATGTGAGGATTTGGGCTTGAGAAAAAAAAAATCTTTTCAGTAAAAAAAAATAAGTGGAGAAAAAAGTTTTCGCAAAATGCTAAAATGGGAATTTAGACCTAACAGTTAATGTTGTCTTCATTTTTAAGTAGCTTAAAAAAGTATTAATGAAAACTGTCAACACACACACAAAAAAAAGAAACAATTTTTAAAACAAATTATTATTTTTCGAAACATTTATGATAGATCTCACAGGTTTTCTTGTTTTAAGCTGATGCTCTTCTCAAAAATTCAAGTTATTTCTTTATGGGCCTTTTATGAGGATGGTGTTAACTTGTTGTAAGTTAATTTTGTTTAAAATGTCAGTTATAATGAAATTTAAAGCATCAAACTCTCATTTCATAGTCTACTTTCTGTGTCAAACTTTTTCATTCTATAATTATATTTTATATTTTGAAAAAAAAAAAAAAAAGTGAGTATAGCTTCACCTCTAATGCATATCTATTCAAAGTAAATGAATGAATTATTAGATTTAGACCTGAGTATTTAAAAGATTATTTGAAACACATATAAAGTCGTTCTCAATTGGGAACATTGAGTTAAAAAGAGTTTTAATTGTTAAATTAAATTTCATCATCATAATTAAATTTCATGTTCATTTTGTGATAATATTTGCTGATACCCAGAAAAGTAGCTTGAGTTTTTTGAAACAGTTACAACATTTTAACAAGGGTAAATGTACAAAAAAAAAAAAAAAAATGGTGGGGATCTTTTTACCATTTCTTATATTTACATTTTTAATTCACTATAAAAGCCATTTAAGTTGTAACAATGTCTTTAAAAAGTAACTAAAAAACAAATTAAAGATAAAATGATTAATTGTTGAATAAAGTATTTCTAATTCAAGTGAAACGAAAATGATTTTAAAATTTTAGTTCAGGATTTTCTGGGATAACTGTTTTTCAAGTCTTAATTCAGAAACTGCATTTGCATGATGAAAAATGTTGCTGAGATTTTTTATAACTGAGATTATCTCAGCTAAAATTTTAGTAAGTACATTGAAAATGAAGACTATCTTGAACTTTTTTCAGCTGTGTAGTGATTGATAATAGCATGTTGTATTTAACATCTATGCTATAAAGAATCACAGTATGAAAATACAATTTATTTTAAAAAAAATTCATAATTGTTTTATAGATAAATTGGTTCAATTTTATCTGAAATTTCGATTACATTTATTAATTATATAATAAAACAGGGTGTCTACCATCATGCAAAGGGCACGAAAGTCATGGAAAAGTCAAGAAAAGGAAGAAAGGTCACGAAAGTCAAGAAAAGGTCAAGAAATTAAGTACTAGGTCACGATTAGCGACTCAACTACGCTTTTTCCATTTCATTCAAATTCTTAGTTTCTAATCTTTTGTGACAGACAAAACTTAACAGTTTTTCATGTATTTATTTTATAGGAAAACATTAAAATACTGTTTGTTTGCTATTTATAAAATTCATTTAAAATGTCATTTACATGTTATTTAGCAGAAATCATCAAAAATTATGTCTGCCAAATAGTTGTATAGTGAACTGACAATATTTCAATATGTCAAGTGCGTTTTGTTTTACACCTTGGGAATTTCAAAAGTTGGCAAGTATGTGTCTTCAAACCTTGAGAAAAGTATATCAGTTATCCACCTTCTCTCCTAAAAAAAAAGTTTAAATTGTTGGATTTAAGAGTAATTTTTTTCTCTCCCTTCATTCCCTGTTAAATTCAGTGTTTTGATTATTTTCCACATTTTCTTTTTTAAAAACAATAACTTGGATTCCACTTAAAATTATAATTATCGCTGATCCCCATGTTTCATAGCTAATAACTTCAATTTCCCAAAAGTTTTATGATATATTATAGACTTTCATAAGTTCTGTGTTAATAAATATAGATGTAAAAAGATTTACAATGTACTAGCTACATACATGTTTACAAAATAGCAGTTGGTCCAAGTTAACTGAAAGCAAACGGCTGATCAGTGAAAAAGTTGAAAAAAAAATAACTCTTTAAAAATGGGAAGGGGGGAATAAAAACTTGAAGAATTTTGTGATTCATTGTTTAAATCAAAATCAGTTGTATATTTTTCTGCAAAATTTCCCCCAATCCTAGAACGCCGGATAGAACATATTCTGCATCCCTGCCACGATGTATTTTTGATATTAGAGTTTCGTATTTGTTATGGTCAAGAAAAGATCAAGAAAAAGTCAAGAAAAGGTCAAGAAATCAAGCTTACTTTTTGTGGTAGATACCCTGTAAAACTCTTAAACTTATTTAATATATTTCTTACATTCTTTTTCGTTTTATAAAGCATTTAAAATATTTATTAAATAATATTTTTATTTTATCTTATAGCCAACTGATATTGCTGAATATGCCATGGATTCTCTTGTCAAAAGTAGAATAAAGAAAGTGGTATTAGTTGGCAGGAGAGGTCCACTACAAGCATCTTTTACAATTAAAGAGTTAAGAGAAATGACAAAATTAAACAATTGTACTACTGTTATGTCACCTGAAGATTTCACTGGTATTCCTGAAATATTACCAAGTAAGCATTTTGTGTAGTTTCTTCCCTGCTCCAGTAGCATAAAAAAAAATTAAAAATTAGAGGCTTATACAGGGTGTCCCAAAAAGGTGGTAATGGGTTCTAATTCTTTCTATTAGATAAGTGGGTGATGTAAATTGGAAAATGTTCAAAATAAGGTTGGAAATAAGATTCAGTTGCGAAAGAATTCCTCTCATCAACTTTCGAAATGCTTTACTTTTTAAATTTGTATATGATCCCTGTAAAAAAAAAAAAAATCCATTTATTAAAATCTGCCCCCATACAAAAATGAGGTGACATGCAAAATTTGAAAATTATATCTTAAAAAGTATCAGAGAGATGTAGATAATTATAATGCTGACTTGAACCACTTTTCAGTGGCTGTCAAAGGCAAGGAATCATGTCAAATGATCACATTTCAGGGGCACAAACATTACAAAAAAAAAAAAAAAATCTTTGAAAGAAAAAAGAAAGCCTTTGGTCTAGGCTTTTGTGTATTGGACAAACTATGTGACTATGATTGACTATTAGAAGTAACTACTGACAATGATTTTGCTTCCAATTATTTATAAATGGGTCATTCCATATAAAATCAACAAATTTTAAGGGAAAAAAACAAACTGTGCAGCACCATTTTTGATTTTCATGAGATTTTGTAGGTGATATGTACCTATCTTCTGTATCACAAAGCAGTTTTTTTTATTTCTTTAAAAATTTTTTGTTCTTGGGCTATAGCCATTTGTTTAGTTTGCCAATATGTAAAAATTGCCATTTTCAACTCATTTTCTAAAAGCTGTTGAATTTTTATTTGAATTAGCATGAAGTTCAGATAGGGTTTATTGAAAAGTTTAAAGAATAGACTTTTAAATGCGCATAATAAAATAGATTTATGTTAAGCCTAAACAGTTTTTTGGACATCAAGTAGTCATTCACAGACTAATACTTTTGTCATTTTAGGTATTAAAAAATCAAAAAAGGATTTTCAGTTATAAACCAATTTTTTTCCCTGTTACTCTTACATATCAATACTATATGCAGAAAAAATTGAGTTGTATGTGCTTTTTCACTCCCCAAAAAAAGAGATGTGGGACAGATGATAAAAATCTCAAAATGACATGGTACAAAACTCTTATACTGTACTTTAAAACAAAACAAAAATTGTCTTGTTATCCAAAAGACAGAGGAGGCACACGCTTTTGAAGTAATACAAAAAGAGCTCCTTGCAATTGAAAATAGGCTAACTTTTCACCCCCCAACAATTCATGTGGAACAAGTGATAAAAATCTCAAAATGACATGGTAAGAAACTCTTATACTGTTCTTTAAAACAAAACAAATATTGTGTTGTTATTCCAAAAAAACAGAGGAGATACACACTTTTGAAGAAGTACTACAAAAGCAATTACAGATAATAGATAAACACCCAGGCTCGCGATAAAATAGAATCATTCTGGAGCTGAAGAACCGTGACGCGAGGACAAGATGGAAATCTTGTTATCTGCCCAAACGCAGAAACACAAATCAAACCTTCAAAAGTATGGATCTCCTCTGCTGTTTGGAATAAGAAGACAATTTTTTTTTTTTTTTAATTACAGTATAAGAACTTACCATGTCATTTTGAGATTTTTATCACCTGTCCCACCAGACTTTTTTGGCGGGTGAAAAAGCACATTTTTCAATTTTTTGAAAGTTTAAGCAATTTTTTCAGGATGAAGGACCACCATTAACAGCTCAATTTTTTTTTTTCTGCATATAGTCTTGATAATGTAAGTATAACAGGAAAAAAAAGTTGATTTGTTACTGAAAGTCCTTTATTGTTTTTTTAATGCCTGAAATGATAAAAAATATTAGTTTGTGAGGGAGTACTTGATGTCCAAAATCTGTATTTAGGCTTAACATAAATCTATTATATTATGCACATGTAAAAGTCTTTATGCTTTCCAATAAGCCCTATCTGATTTTCCTGCTATTTCAAATAAAAATTCTACAGCTTTTAAAAAATGAGCCTAAAATGGCAATTTTTACTCATCCGCAGAACAGACGAATGGCTGTATCTCAAGAAAATTTAAAAAATAATTAAAAAAAAAACTGTTTTGGGATACAGAAGATGGGTACGTATCATCTACAAAATTTCGTGAAAATAAAAAATGGTGCGGCAAAGCCCATTTGTTCATTTAACATGGAATGACCCAAATATGACTGTTGTTAGGTCTGTTTCTGCTCATTAGATAGGATTATTGGCAAAGATGAGCAGTATATTAAATGCACTAATAATATCATTACTTAACATCACAACTTAATAATATGGCTATAACAAGAACACTTATCAAAAACTGCAAAGAAAAGTTAAGAAAAAGTTAGAATCTGTAAAATTCATAAAAGCTTTGTATAATTTTACATAAATTGTACTTATCAACAAGATGATCATACCTAACTGTTGTACTTGTAAGAATACCTGGAATTTTTTACAACTGATGAAGGGTGGACGTATTGTACTGGTGGAAATGATAATCTTGTTGATAAGTACAATTTTATGTGTGTTGTTATACAAAGTTTTTTTATTATTGTAATATGGTTATGCCTCTGCTCAGTAACATACTCATTAAGTTGTGATGATTGATTGACACAGATAAGCAGTATATTAAATGTGCTAATGATATCATTAATAATACATTTATCACATTATTTTACTGTGTCTAATATTTGTAATATTTGACATCAAGTGCAAATTTTAAAAATTTGAATCCTCGATGCATTGCCATACAAAATAATAATAATAATAAATAAATAAAATACCATCATAAATATTCTGTTTCAGATAAAATTAATTTTATTTAAAATTTTTGTAGTAATATAAGCTGTTTGCATTTTAAAAGGCATTATTTTCTTGATTAATTTATCAAATTTTTCGTTTTTTCCAGATCTTCCTAGAGCTAAAAAGCGTTTAGTGGAACTCATGTATAACGCTGCTGTAAACAATGAAAACAAAACGTCAGACAAAGTCTTTGAAGTCAAATTCTTTAGAAGTCCCAAAGAAATAATCTGTAAAAATGGCAAACTTGAAAAAATGGTTCTGTATGTCAATTCTGTAAAAGTACGTATATGTATCATTACACAGTTACAGAATTCTATCCTTTTATTTTTCAATTTATTCAGCCTGTCTTAACTGCTAACAATAGATACAAAAACTTTGGCTTCTTTTCTGAATTTTGTTATAAATAGATGTTTATCCATATTAACTTAAAAATAAAATTGTCATCTTCTAGAAATATTTTCAAAAAATGATTGTATTGGTTTTTATTATTTTTTGTAACTGGTTCTTTTTTTAAAAATTAAAGTAAACAATAATTAGTTTGCACTGTTAAATTAATTATTCAATATTTGTATCTCTGAACAAATACAAATAAAGAAAGGGAGGGTGAAAGAAGATTGTTACATTCTTATTTTCCTATTTTAAGAAAATATTTTTTTTCTCTCATCTAAGTTTGTCTGCTTTTCTAGTGAAGAATGCCAATTTCATTTTAACAGGTAATCCGTAGAAGCCAAAACATTATGCACAGTATTTTGATTAGATTTAGTTAAAATTTCAACTATTCACATAAAGGATTGACATACCCAAAATCCACAACACTTCCTTTGATGTTTAATTCAAAACCTTTATTTCTTATTTCTTAATTAGCCTTTTAGGGGCTTCCCATTGTATGAAATCTTCTGCTTGAGACTATTATCCCGATACATGGTGATGGGTCTTGGAATCCCTTTCAACACCCTGTTCCAAACACTTTAAATGTGAATTTTAAAATCTCAATTATAGCCTAAGGAGAACTGTGACAGTGAATTTCAAGTTTCTATTTGAAACAGAGACCGAGATAAACAATGATAATGAAAGAACTCTGAATAAGATGAAAGAGATTAAGACTTTAATTTGGCAGTTTTGTAAAGATATTAATTTTTGAAAATAGCTATGTATAAAAATAGTGTAAATGAACTGACATATTTTAAAGTAAAATATATAAACCACAACTGGAATATTATCACAAAAAAATGACAATTTTACATTTATTTTCGATATTGTTAGTATGAATTATTTTAATATTAAGTTACTGTATATACACATACATAACAAAAAATGCTCAAAAGAAACTGGTGTTTAAAAGATGAAATAATTAAAACTTTATAAAATAATGTGCATAAATGGTTGTTATCAATCTGAAAACCAACATTTTTCAGTCTCCAGGTTGCTGTGTATGGACTTCTACTGAAGGACAAAAAAAATTTTTGCCTGAAACAATGTCTCGATTGATAAGTGCCTTTTGTGTGTGCTATTTTACCAAGTTTTACTTATTTTATACACATACATAGTGAGATATGTTGTACATCAGAAAGCTTTTGTAATCAGTTTTATTCAAATAAGTTATTTTTCTTGTGACACAGTTATTAACTTTCATGAAGTTTATATGAATAATTTTTGTTTGTATTGAAATTTACTTTCTAATATTTTGTGTTTAGGGAACATCTGAAGGCGCTCAAGTATTTCAAACTAATAAGAAAGAAGAAATAGACTGTGGATTGGTAATTTGTCTATTAACATAAAAAAAAAATGTATACTTAAATAATGCTATTTTAACATAAATTATGAATCTTCATTACATGACTGCTAAATCAATATGTGATTGACAGGCTTGGATTTAAGATTGGGTACTTGCGTAAAATGCACAATTTTAAAATTGGGCTTATCGCCATTTAAATATCTTATGTTGTTGTTACTCAGATATAAATATTTTAACAGCCTCAAGCCTTCAACAACCTAACTCATATTTCACAGAATTTTGATATAAATACATGAAATAGTATCAGGTTGTAACGAAAGTTTTCCGCCATATCTGCCTGAAAAACTAACTTCTAACTCCTTAGATAACTGATTTTGAACTTTCGGTACCAAACCTGCACAGTGTCACATGATACAACAATAGTACTTAAAGCTGTACTCATAATTTGTTGATATTATGTAGCTGACTTTTTGCAACACAAATGGAAGTAAATAATGGTTCTAATCCTCTAGAGTGATAGTTCCATTTGGGTATACCTTATACTTAATGATAACTATATTTTTTACAGATTTCACAACACAGTGTTATAAAGTAAGCCTCTTTCTTTCAAATGCCAAAAATCGTTTGACAAAATAGGAGCAAATACGCCAACGCGAACTGTGTGCTGACGATGTTTGCAGTGGCGGGGAACTTTCGTTACAACCTAATAATAAGGGTCTGAGAGTGTTACTATGTGGATAGTGAATTATGATGACTACTGACTCATATTATTCCTTTTTTATCTCATCCCTCAAATAAGTTTGTATTTTTTCCTTTTATTTCAGCAAATTGTCTTCACCTTCTAGCTCAGTCTAAATTTGTACACTGTATTTTTATAATGCTACCATTTTTAATGCACTTCATATTCAATTTAGTTTTTACATGTTAAATTTTTAAAGTTCTTGTAAGTAAAGGGGCTCAAGCTCCCCTATATATTCTTAGATTCCCTTGATATTCTTAGGAGGAATTATTTTATTACATCATGACAGGTACACGTGAGAGGAAGCACAACGAAGATTAACTGTTTCTAACAGTAAATACAGACCAGGTAATTGATGAAACTGATAATTCTTCAGCAGGGTGACAATGATTTAAATCAATTGATTAAAAAAATCATTGATTTAAATCAGGTGTACACAAGCTCTGGCCTACGGCCCATTATTAGCTCATGACATCTGTTCAATTCACCCTTCAACCCAGTTGCATATTGAAAACTTCATATTAGAATCCTTCAATTCAATTTTTAAGAAAAGGAATTAATTGTGAAAATTTAATTATTTCAGATTTGTTTTCAATTGTCATAAATACTGCACCAAAAAATGTTCAGTCTACACTCTTTAATAAAGTAGTTAAACTTATTTAAAATATTTGATCTGATTATTTTTTAAACCTGACTTTATTTTTTTTTTTAAATCTAATTAAATTTTTAAAAAATCATGATTTTTTTACACTTTGCTTTTTAGACAAGTAGCTCATAAACTACTTAAAAAAAAGTCTATTACTGGCAAAAGTCATTTGAAATGTTAAAAAAAAAGTTTTTTATCACTTTAAACTTGCTAGTTTGTTATTGTATCACTTTTTATGGCACCATCTCAGTGGCAGACTAAGGAGGGCAGTCTGCCCTGACCTTGAATGCCAGTGACTCCCCACATTGACAGAAAGTTGTAAATTGCAGTTTCAAAATCTTTTTAGAAGAATATTAATGATCAAGATTATATGCAAAATCCCAAGAGAGAAAGTCAACAGGGGAGTTTCTCCCTCTCCTGATGAATTATTAAATGTAAAAATCTGTCTAATGGGCCCTGTGCTAAGCTGAAAGCTTTTTTGATCAAACCTGTCTTCATTAAGCCATGCTTACGACTTTGTGTACATAAAAATTTTGTAGCATCAGCTGTAATATTGTGATTATAACTCAGTATTTCTTTTTTCTGCCTCCTGAGCAATAAAACTTTGAAAATATTATGTTTAATAAGCAAAGCTCAACTAAGTGAAAATGAGCATTTGGCAGACATTTTTCATGGGACCCCTTTCATACCAATATATTTTTATGTATTCTGTCATGCATTAAACACACAGTATGTAAACAGATCTTGATTACCCCATAGGCCAACCAAGCCTTGGCCTATAACCCCCAGCTTTTAGGTGCCCCAGAATTATTTAGATAGTTCAAGTTTTAGTCTTTAATTTTTTTTTTTTTAATGGATATATGTATGTGTCAATAAGATACGACTGTAGAGTGTCCCCAAAAAGTACTAAGCCTAGGTCCTGTGAATGTCTTAGTCGGGCCATGTATGTAAATTATTATTTGCATGAAAAAAAAAAAAATCTTTTTTATAATTAAAATGTTGAGAACCTATTTTCAGATCTTACACAGATTTTCCCAGATTTATTGTATTTCATGAATATTAGCTTTAAAATGTGATTTTTGGTTAAAAAATACAATCTTAAATATAAAAAATAAAAATTTCTGTTTATTTGTTTGTAATCAAATTTATTCTATACCTTCTTCATTTACAATAGGTTTTTCGAAGTGTCGGCTATAAGAGTTTGTCAATAGACCGGGATTTGCCATTTGATTACTGGAATTTTACTGTGCCAAATAAGCTAGGACGAGTCCGTGATGCAGGAGGTAATATTTTTTTTATTACTTTGTCAGGATTGGCTGATTATTTCCATTAGAGTAAGAAAATGAAGAAACTGATTTTCTTCCAAGATTTTACTATTTAACCTTTGGAAATTTGCAAGATTTACTATAAATGCTTTTTTTTTTTTTTTTTTTTTTTTTACGATTTTCAGTAAGTTAAACTAAACTATGAAATTTTATAGGTTTTTATTTAAAATTTAAGTTGTAAATAAAGACTCATAAAAATGTTAGGTTTTTTTTTTTTTTTTTAGTTTACTGAATTTATAATGAGATCATTTTCTCAGCCACTATAAAGCACCTGAAGACTTTTCCTTGAGTACCAAGAGAAAAGAAATCTGATTTGTAATAAACAAAATAGATTAAAAATGATCTGCTTGAATGGGATCAACAGTTTTTTTTATTTATTATTATTTTTTAAAAAATGTATTATTACAATTTTGCATGTGGCAACCAAAGGCCAAGTGCATGGCCTTGAACAATATTGCTGAAATGTGCTATTCCAGGGTTCTGGCCCTTGCACAGTTGCTTATCCAACATTCTAGAGTTTTGGGCACTTTTCTCCAGATGTAATGTGAATGCACATTTTTCTTGGGCTAGAGAACATCTTAAAAAGTCCTCTAGCCTAAGGCATCTTTCCCCTTTTAGTCAGTTAGCTCTCATATAGCTTTGCCTTAACAAAAACAAAAATTTCACTTTTTTATGAAAGTTTAAAATCACCAATCTTAAAAGATAATAATAATCAGGGAAGCAAACAAGTTACAGAACCCACAATGATTTTATATGAAAAAATATTGATTCTTTTCTAGAAATAGTGACCTATCTCCCTTAAAGTTATAAAAATCATTCACTTCCAAATCTTCCTGGCATTGTTCTTCATAGACCTATTGTGGCCAAGTGTTTGTGCACTAACTGGGCTTGGGCTTCTTAAATAAATTCTTAAGTATTTTTGAATACAATATTTTATTCACTATTTGATCTGTTTTCTAAAAGTAAGTGAGCAAACATTCTTTTTTCTAAGGCATTCATCTAATTAGCTTGCATTCAAAAAGAAAGGAAATGGATTTTAAGAAATTATTATTACTACTTTTTGTGGAAAAAAAAGTTTTTTTTTTAATGTTTAACTTCTGACATATTCAAAGGCTAAAATTGTCTTCTAATGGTTTGTGATTTAATGTACTTCCAGGTTTATACTGCAGTGGCTGGGTAAAAACAGGGCCGACAGGTGTTATCTTATCCACCATGAATAGTAGCTATGAGACCGCTGAAAAAATAGTAGAAGATATATCTAGAGAAGCACATTTTAGCAATTCAAAAAGAGGCAGTGAATTTATTCTGCCTGAACTTAACAAACGAAGTGAGTATTTTCTTTGAAATAGTAATTTTTATCTTGTTTTACTTTACAGGGTTCCTATAAACTTGGAAAGTGGGGAATTTTACTCTGGACTAATTAGGATTCCAAATATGCATGCCTATTAGGGATGAGTTCAGGTTCATATTTTAGGGCTCAGACTCAAAAACATGTAATTAGAACCTGAAATGTAAACTACCAAATAAAATACAGCTTTGATGTCTGAAGCAATGCATCTTCAATCATCATAATATTTTAGTAATGTGCTTTCTAATTTTTTATGTTCATCATAGTATAATGATTTTGGAGAAGATCTATTTTTGAAGACTACTTCATAGTTGAGTCATTGGGAATAACAAACATCAAACGTAGTCAAAAAATCTTTCTTTCTTTTACTTGAGACAGAAATTATATGCTTTCATTATTGAAGGTGTGTTCCATATGGCATGTTCTCTCATGGCTAATAACAGATAACTTGATTAATCAAATATAATTTTTTACTAAAAATATATTTAAGAGTGATTAAAACAGCCTATAAACATTAAAACCTAATAATGAAATAAAACTCTGAAGGGTTAGAGATGCCTCCAAAGCAGTCTTTTCTCTGTGTTTATAAGAAAGTTTATTACTCTTGTATCAATGAAACAATTTTTAAAATGTTTATCTTTATGTTTAGAGAAGACCTGTATGTTTAGTTTTCAGAATTCACTCAACTCTCTCTTAAATTATTAGAACTACAGACATGCCAAGTATCAGGTTTTTTTAAAACTATTTTGGGCCTCAGGATTTTTTAAAAATTATCTCGGGCTTTTTAAGAGTTTATTCAGAAATTGAAACTTTTCATATATAAATAGTTTTTCTCTTGTATTTAGATTATTGTTTTATATTTTCTGTTTTTTTTTTTGGGGGGGGGCAAATTTCTGGAACTGGATTTACACTATACAACTCGGGTAATATTGATACTAAGTTTATATGGACACACATTACAGTTTAAAAAAGTATTGATTATGTGTCATTTTATGCTGAAAAAATATGCATAAGAAATCTCAGGCTTTACGACTTCAAAAAGCAGATCTCAAGCTTTTAAAGTTCAGAAACTTGGCATGTCTGGATCAAGACTTAATATAAAAAAAAAAAAAACTAAAAATAACATCTAAAGTGAAAAAAAATAAAAAAATGAGTTTGGTTTTGTGGAAAATGCTGACTAGTAAGGTTAGTGTTTATGTCAATAAAATGTACCTAAATTTCCATTCTTTATAATAGTAACTCAGCGGCAGCTCTCTATCCACATTTTACACTCCATTAACATTGCTGTGAGACTTAGTTTAGTCAGTAGTCCAAGATGTCATTGACTGATTAATACTTAACTAATCTTGCCAAATCAAACAGAAAATTTCGTCCCATCGTGTACTTTGCTTACCATATAATACTAAATTTTTAGTAAAAAGATTTATGTTTTATAAAATTAAGCACTGTAAAATCATTTATTTTCATGAGCCTGTCATAATTGCAAAAATTAAAGCCTTGCAAAATACTTTTTTTTTTTTTTTCACTTCAAATGATAATAAAAAATCAGAAATTTTTCACTTATTAAAATTTAATAATTTACTGCACAGTTACATACTTTCTTACAACTATTTCTTGAATACTATACAATTATTTCTGAAATATAAAACAAGAATACAATTAATAGAAAGCAGCTCATCACTTACAATATTTATAACAGCTTCTTTGAAGCCATTCAAAATGGGGAAGTAGAGGGGACAAACTTTTTGGACAAAAGGAAGTTTCTTAAAATGTCTTATGCAAAAGGGGTTCTATATTTAGGTAGTTTATGGATTTTTCAACTTTCGGGTATATTGATATAAAATTCGCGAAATTTTCAGCTCGCAAAATCACCAACATCTTCATTTTCGTGAAAATTATGGCTCTTGAAAATAAGTGATTTTACAGTATTTAGTATAACCATATGCAGTGTTCATGTAAGGCGTTTTTCAAAGGGTGCTTTGCCCTGCCTTTTATTGAAAATAATAATAAGCCTTACTTTTTTTTCAAACAATCACCTAATAAAGTGTGGTGTTCTGAATTTTTCATATTATTCTTTTTTCAGGGGAAAAAAAAAATAGTTTTTCATAATCTTCCAACTGGTAGAGCAATAAGTTTAATATGATTATTTTAAATCTGTTCAATTGAGGGAAAGGGGGGGAGTAGAAGAACAAGATCATATAGACAATAGAGTGGGGATGTCTGGCTCTTTTCATCATGAATTGTCTTCTAGCAGAAAATCACAGTTTCTGATAACTAAAATGTTTTGTTGATATTGCCATATAGTGATAAACCTACCTGCAACAATATTTCCTTTGGTTCCAATGGAATTCCTACTTACTCAATTTATTTAAAACCTGTCTACAGTGATATTTACTTTTTACATGCACCTGTCTAAAACAATAATGTTAATGCTTTGAACATTCTTTATAGCACATATAATACAATATATTTATTTTGGAAAATACTACCTATGGTTCAGAATATGTAATAATAAAAGATTGTAGCATGGGAGTGGAAAGAAAAAAAAAAAAAAAAAAACCTTTTCAATTATATAGTGCTTTGTTTCCCCAAAATTTTGTTGTTGTTGCGCTAAGGCCTTTTATCTATGGTGTGGTATAAAACAATGGCATTTGAATAAAAGTTTTTTTTTTTAATGCTATAACGCAATAAATTCATGCATCTAATTTTTATGCATAATTTATGTACATTGTTAGTAAAAACTTTATATAAAATTTTCAGTTCATCGAAACATTAATGGATGTAAAGAGTTGGCAACAATACCTTTCAACAATACAATATAGCAAACTTAAATTAAAAGAAGGTAATTAGTATGTTGGAATTATGCATTGTCCTCCACTTTTTTAAATTCATTGCCCAGCTTCAAAATCAATATGCAAGGTGTTTCATTGAGGATGGAAGTGTTATTCTGCAGGCTAAATCTATTATAACTGTATTTTGATTATTAGAAAACTCATTTAATGCTAAAATGATGTAGAAAAGCCCAGCCTCCCTACAACAATAAACTGTTTATAATTATATTTATTTTAGGTCCTTACAGTACTGTTATACATAAGTTTCACTCTATCAATTATCTCTAAGCATATATTTAGTAACAAAGAATAATATTTTCTTGTTACACTATCATTATCATGTTATATTTTACAATTTTATGCCTAATATACAATGCAGAGGAAATAAGAAAAATGTCATTTTATAAGAGCACTAGTTGTACTGAATCCAGTGGTATCTTAGGAAAATTGCCCTTTTTCTCAACAGAAAGGGTCACTTTTTTTGATGTGCTATTTTTGATACCCCCGATCCGTCTTTTTTGAAATGAAGTGTGAGCATTGACTATGTGTTTCAATGAAATAGAGTACTGAAATAGGCATTTTGTAAATTTATGAAATAGATATATAAGATTTTCGACAAGAGATTTCACTCTAGCTGTTAGGTTCAAATGAATGAAAACAAAAACTTTTTTATGCATCACTCAGCATATTTCACTTGTAGGTTGGCTTTTGAAGAAAAATGTACGGATGAAACAGAATTAAAACGGGGAAGGGGGGGGCTGTTGAAGCTGCAATGGCGTACAAAATATAGCATCACTAGTAATTAAAGGCTTTATTTATTTTATTATTTTTTTCTTAAAAGCCAGTACTTCAAAATTTTAATTAGAAATTAAGTCATGTAATCTTATGTTAGCACTTAAACAAATTTTTTTTTTTTTTTTTTTTTTTAAGTAACAGTAAAAAACTTAGTGCTAACTTGTAGTAATAAGTTGTTAGATTTAAAGAAAATAGAAAAGTTTGATTGTAGCTATTAAAAATAAAGGAGGTTACTTGAAACATACTTAATAAAAGAGTTTTTAAAAGTTCCGTTAAATTTAAATTAGAATACAGAAACCTTGTATTGCATGATGCATTATGCTATGCATTTTTCTTCTAATAAGAGTATCTTTATATTTCTAGGCATTAGGTATACTACATTTGATGACTGGTTAAAAATAGACAAGGTAGAGCTGGAAAGAGGTACAGCTGCTGGCAAATCTAGAGATAAGATCTGTAATATTGAAGAAATGCTTAAAATTGCAGGTGTATGATAAAATGTATTCTATTACTTTTATTGCAATTAAGTATATATTTTTTTCAAATAATGTTTATTTGAAGTAAATATTTTTATTGGGGTTCTCATGGACTGTAATAAGTAAGAGGCTCAAATTTTCATTTTTAAGGTCTCTTTTCTTGAGAATTTTATCTTTTTTTGACTTATAAATTTTAAGTAATTTATGCATCAAAAGCAAAAATTGTAAGCTGTAATATTAAATTTAAGGGTAAATGAACAAATTTTATTCAAATATACACTCAGAGTAGTTATGAATAAAAAATTAAATAAGAAACACTATTGCAAGTATAGTTTATCTTAAAACAAATACAGTTTATTTTTAATCATTGATGCAATAATATATAAATTCATAAAGCAAATTATATTGCCATAAGGCAGGGGCGTAGCCAGAAATTTTTCATGGGGGGGTTATGACTACTGCAATTCATATATATGTATACATATGTGTGATAATGTAGTGAAGAATATACATTTTGTATGGCAAAAATTTTCTCATGGGGGGGGTTATGACCCCCCTAACCCCCCCCCCCCCTGACATAAGGGCAAGAAGTTGAAATTCTTCATTGAGGAAGAACTTTTTTAATTAAATAAGTTTACCTTTTTTTTTTAACATAATGGATTTCGAGACAATTACAATTTGATTTTGTTCATCATTAAAAGTTATAGAAGTTTCAATAGTAAAATAATGTTCAGTAATCTGAAAAACATGTTGAAGTAAATCATGATACAGTTCCCTCTGTATGCTTGTTTTATAGTTATCAAGTTCCTTTTTAATGTATCAAACTTTATTATATGACCTTCTTAAAATGGATTCCTTAGCATGTATTTAAATTTTATCAGAATGAAATGTTAAAGTTAAAATGTAATTAATAGTACAGTAATTCCCCCTATAACACAGTACTCTTATAACGTGTTTTCATATTATGCGATTTCATGTTCCTCGTATAACACGTGTTTTCCCCCATATAACGCGGGGATTTCCCACATTATAGTACTTGTTACGAATTGTGATTCTTCAGTGGAACGATCTAGTGAATTTAAAATAAATCTTCAATACTGTCTTGCAACATATGTAAAAATTCAGAAAAAACATAAAATAGAAAATGAAGAATCATTAGATAGTGAAATTTCAATTAATATAGACGAACAAGAAGATATGCTCTTAACCTTTTACACGCCAATGTTCCCAGACGGGAACATGAACTTTGAAATTTCTTTTTAAAAAAAGTTTTACTTTTATGCACTTACAAAAAATAATATTTATAGTTAAAAAGTGACTTAATTTTTTGATGAAAAAATCTAATCTGTTTTATAATTACTGTCGCTTGTACGAAAATTCATGAAAAATATATTTTTTGACGATTTTCACAAGTGTTTATAAAACATTTTACATACAATTTGTAAAAGGCGCAAAAACTACAAAATTCAAGATTTATGATAAATAAGGACTATATTAATGAGCAAATATGATTGATAATAGTTTGCAATAAAATTGTATTTACTATGATACATCAAATATTGTTGTTCCCATTTGGGAACATTGCCGTGATTTGCTATACTTCTCGGGTAATTTACATTACTCCATACTTCTATAATCCATCATGGTGAAATTCTAACAACTTTAGTTTTTCTGATAGTGTGTTCAGAAACAGGTTTGTATCCCTCTTACAGCGTGTCTATACTCCTTCTCTCCCCCCCTCCCATGTCCTTGATTTAGTGAGGGAGGAGGGAGTTTTCTCCATATCCAAACAAGTGTTTTACAGAGGATGGTTACAGCTTTTCCCAAATACAGAGCAATTGCAGAATGGATTTTACATACCAAGACAACATCAGATTACTTAACATCAGAAATCCTTATTATTTTTTAATTGCATCATAACACAACATCAGACCCGTCACACCTGAATTTTCAAAGAGATGTAATATTGAGTTTGCTTCGAATGAAACCCAAGATTCATTCCATTCCAGGGACGCGAGCTCATCTAATACAATCTGCAAGGCAGTCCGATACCCATTATTTAGTACCATCAGCCCAAGGATGCTGCATAGTTTGCCAAAAAAAAACAAGAAAAATGTGTTTTGAATGTGAAAAACGATTGCATGAACACTGTTTTCCTTTACACCATGGGCAGTGATGTAAACATAAAAATTATTGTTATTGAAGAAAAAGTTAAGGACAATTTTGGTAAAGTAAATTTTATTTCATATAAATATTAATCAAGGTTTTATACAGCTACTCTTTCTAGTTAACCATAGCTATTTCATAATTAGTACTCATGTAGTGTATTACTTGTGCTTTTTTTTTTTTTTTTCGTTAGTTTCAAAAACTGAAATAAATCTGTCAATAATATTCTTTTTCTATTTAACATCAGAAATCCTTATTATTTTTTACTTATGTTTTAAAATATATAAAATGTTTTTAATCACAAGTATGAAATTCTAGCACAAGAATTGTAAATTTTAATTATTTGATAAACATAATAAAAAAGTTAACTAATCACGCCAATGTTCCCAAATGGGAACATATCAGAAATCATAGCCAAAAATTTTTTTTTCATTAATTTCTTGTACCATTGCTTAAATAGATGCATTTTATTTTTATGAGCTAACATTATTTTTTAGACATCGAACTAATAGCGGCATGTAAAAGGTTAAGTAAAGAGAATAACAAAGCTGTTGTGAAATATTTTAAGATTTTATTCAAAAAAGATGTCAGAGGAACGTTATTTCAGATAGCTCCGACCACGAATAAACTTGTAAGATAACTATTTTTGGAATTATGTAATTTTTTTTTTAATTAACTGTTTTTTAGTTACATATGTGTAAGTGTTTTTTTTAAAATGTTCTTAGTTTGATTTTAATAAGATGCACATATTTAGTTTTTCCTTAATATTTGATTTACTTGAATCATTTGTACATAACGCGTTATACGAGGGGGGGTCATAGAGCGTGTTATACGAGAATACTCCTACAATGCGTTTTCCTATAATGCGGAACGAATCTACCGTGTTATAGGGGGGATTACTGTAATTACTGGATTTTTAAAGGTATTTAATTAAAATTAAAAGAGAAAAACAAACATTCTAAATGAATACCTAAAGTATATTTTGGCATATATTCCTAGTGTTTTGCTGTATATTGTATCTAAGAAAAATCAAGCTGTAATCTTAATGTCTGAAATTTTGTTTTTAATGAAGAGTGAGATTAATGTTATATGGAGTTTGTGCACAATTTTATGGTTCCTATTTCTTGATGGTATTCTGAAAAATGAATAAGTGTTTAATATTTTGCAAATTTATTTAAATATTGTTCTTGAGCTTAGTTAATTTTTTTTATTCATACAATCATAAACAATATTTATAATTAAAAGCTTTATTAATTTTTGTTGTTGTGTATAATGTTCCTATTGACTATGTTTTTATAAAAAAAAAATTGTAATCATTTGAGAATACTTTAAAATCAATTTTCATATTCAGGCACATGTTAACTTGACTACAAAAGGATTTTATACTTTTTCTTTAGAGCTATTTCTAGGGTTGTTAAGGCTATTAAGCCTTTTGTTAGTGTTTAAGTATTTATGTTGGTACTTTTTGATGATCTACTACAGAAGCAAAATCCCTTTTTCCATCTCAAACAGGTGGTGCTTGCATTCCTATAGGTTTCATTAAACTGTTAGTATTAAAGGGTTTATTGCTAGAACATCTGCACTGTGATAGATACAAGGTAAATAATACTTAGTTTTGTAAATTTATAATGAGCAGAAAAAGTTACTAAATAAAGTAAATATTAACTTATGTGTCTACTTTATTAAATGGCGTGCCAGCATTCCTAACAATTAAGCTTAGTAAATATGTATTCCAGTGAGAGATAAAGTATCCGGCAAGGAACCTTTGAAAATGAATAAATCAAAAACAGTGATATATGAAAGCATGAAATAAGAGATATGTTAAATAAAAAACCCCAAAATTTGACACTGAAGCCACAAAATTTTAGCTACAAGTTACACCGATAGATGGTACTATAAGTAACAATACAGATGCCAGAAAGAAAGCTCAGACACCATGAACTGTCACATCAAAATTCATTTAATATGCGCAGCATCTTTCAAACTACATGCCCGGACCATAGCAAGAAAAAATTTCGGGGGTCGGGAAAGGGGGTGAGGTTGAGAGAATACAGAAGCTAATTCATGCCTTTTCCCATAACTGTCGAATATTTCAATGCTATAACTCTTATCATCAAATTATTCGTCCAAAAGTTCAAAAATGTCTTGTGTGCAGAGTGGGAGAGCCCCATCTTGCATAAACCATGCCGTACCCGGTTGATCATCTAATGGTTGTTGAGAGGTATCAGATGTTTCAAAAGTGCAATATGCCATCAGTCATCATCATCTTTTGAAAGAAAAAAGGTTTAATGATGCCTTTGCAAAATATTGCAGTCCAAATGGTAACTTTTGGGCAATAGAGTAGTCGTGTGTAACAAATGAGGATTTTCTTAGATCTGTATTACGGTTTGCAGCACCATCTATCAATTTGTAACAAAAATTTTATGGCTTCTGTATCTAATTCTTAGTTTTTTTGATAAACATACCACTGGTTTCATGCTTCTATCGATTGTCGTTTCTAAGTTAATTATTTCAAAGTTAGGGGTCCTTCATGAAACACCCTGTATTAAATACATTATATTATAACATATGTAAGGTCCTTTTATCATAAAATGGCAGCATTTTTCATGATTAAATTGATTGTTGCTTCTTGAAACTAGATAATTATTAATATGTTATAAACATTTTGAAGAAGATGCTTTTGATATGCTGAAATATTCTTGTTAAGACTGTTAGGGTTATTTTTAGAAGCACAATTGTTCACAAAAGGTGAATAATTAATAGTCTATACTGGTGTTTTCCATCATTTTTACAAAGTAATCTATACTATTAAAATCTGTGCGCGTCTGTCTGTAACATTATCTCCTCCGAAACGGCTGGGAGTTGAATTTCGATCGAGGTGTCCCCGGATTCGAAAAATTCCGAGGAAGGTCTTCCGCTGAATTAAATTTCGAAATTCGAATTAGTTTAGGAGATATTAATTGATAAAAAAACCCGTCAAAATCGCCAATTTTTGCTCTCCGCAATTCCGCGATTGTAACCCCTGTACTCAAAAAAGGGAGAAATAAGCATCGAGGTTGCCATGTTTGGCAAATTTATTAAATGATTTACACTCTTGCATTAAAAATAAAGGAATAATAATTTTTTTCTGTTTCGAATATTTGCTAGGTTATTTTTTAATTAAAATATCGTCTGCGTGGGAAATCAGACCAGGAATTCAATATTTTTCATATGCAAAAGAAAAAGGATTTGTAAATTTCCGAGACTAAAGTGTATATAACTTTATAATTTGGCGACAAATAAAATGGCTTAAATGCCGATTTTGAGAAAATAGTTTGCAGCGGTTTGCACAGTTTTAGGGCTTGGCGCAATTTACTGAGAGCATAAAGAAATAGTATTTTTAAAACAAGTGTAGGTTTTACTAGAATTTAGCCTGAAATTTTAATTTTCTGTTCAGAAATAATACAGTTATTAAGGCGATTTTAAATGATCTACAGAATTCTTATCAAGTTAAATAAATTGATTTAAGTTAGGGAAACCCCTGCTAAATTTCAGAAAATTAAATTTTTTCATTTGTATTGCTAATTCTATGTCCCGATTGATATGAGTTGGTGTTACGAGTGTATGAATAGATAATATTTTTTAATCCCGCCAAACAAGGTGTAATAAAATAGGAAGTCTTTATAAATACGAATGCTGTTAGAGATGAATGAGAATATTTTTTAAACCCAGTATGACTAGCTGATAATGCCTTTAAATTATTGCATTTATTGTCAATTTTAATGTGTGATTCATTTTGGCTATTTGCCATCGACTGCTGACGTTAATTACGCCAAAACGGCAGTTCTAGCTAAGTAAACATAAATAAATCATATCATATTCTATTTTTAACACCTACAGTTTCCGTAGCAACGGGATCCACTGTTGCCACTGAAGTTGTTCAATTTAATAATTAGTGAAACCACTCATTTCTACAGCTCTTAAGACCCAAAAAAGTGAAAACGCATTAAATATGAAACAAATAGAATTTTAACATATTTACGCATTAAAAATAACCGAAGTTTTTTCAGGCAATTCTGCATATTTTTCATTTTATTTCCTTCGCGTGTGACGTCAGTTTCACGTCATTGTCTTCTGTTTTGCTCTAATTATGCAGAGAAGCACATTATACGCTAAAGCAGAGGTTCCCAAACTGGGTGGCGCGGCACCCTGGTGCCACGAGTGTATGTTAGGGGTGCCGTGGAGATAATAAAGAAAAGTGTTTTGGTGGAGTATATATAATCAAATAATTTCCTCTGAACTGGTATCCCCTAGAAAGTGAGCCAAGCCGATCACTAAGTGGGCTCAAACAAAAATATTTCAGTCAAGTTCAAGACTGTCCTGTAGCCTCTCTTTTATAGGAACTCCCTGAAATGGGGGTATTGTCAAAATTCTATATCCCTTTCCCAAGAGAGTACTTTCTTGATAATTAGCCCTATAAACAAACAAACAAGAAATAACGTAAAATGCATCCAAACTGCTTCATTCTAGCCTTCATATTCATGTTGCTTTAAAGGAAATCTTCCGCAGAAGTTTTTAGCCTGAAAAGGGTACCGCGAAATGCTTTTAGCCTGACAAGGGTTTCGTGGGTAAAAAAAGTTTGGGAACCCCTGCGCCTAATGTATGTGCTGCTTCGGCGGACATAAGGAAGCGCTTTTGTCAGTAAGGGTAATAAGCTTTTCCACTTAAGTTACGTCACAAATGTTTTCATTTACGAAAGCGACAAAATCTTCACGGAAACAGGATGCATTTTGGTTTTTGAACGTACAATGTGCATCGATTGTTTCAAGTAGGTTTTTTAAATTTAGGTAAAATTTAATCAAGGAAGATTTAAATTTAATTTTTCAACTGCAACTGCTAATTCTGAAACATAACTGTGCTAATGCATTGTCCACACTTTACGAAATGCAAGATAAGATAAAATAGTATTCAACATCATGTAATGTTATTCATATGGTATGTATGAATGCTATAAATTAAATCTAAAAAAAGATAATTATATGATGTAGAAATAAGGCATTTTTTGAAAGAGAAAAGTTTCGTCTGCATACCGTAAAGTTCTTACTTTTCTGATCGCCAGTGACAATGGCGTAGTTTTTGTGTTATCATGTTGCAATCGTCTCAAATTTCCACTCATGGAGTCAGCTTTTCGTCAGAATTCCAGCAATTTTTCACTATTAGAGATTCCTATCACCGGGTTTAATCCGAATTATATGTGTAAGGAAAATATTCGTCTCCTACCGTGCGGAGAACGGGTAAGCAGCTAGTATTATATAAACATTTGATAAAAGAAATAAAATATATGCTATACAAATATTAATTTTATTTAGAATGACATTTGCTGCCAATTATTTTTTAATAAATTTGATATAAATGGACCGGCAGTAAAGTCTTGCAGATCAGTGGTTGGGAAACACTAGTCTAAACTATATTTTTTAAACGGTTATTGGCTATTCTGCCAAATTTTATTCGAAGTGTAAATAAAAAAAATAATATATGAATAGTGCCTTATAAAATATTTAAAATTTGCAACTAAATTTTTTCAAAGCTTTAGTTATATAAATTAAGAGCTTTTTAAACTGAGAATCTTTATGAACTTCTCTCTTTCTCAGTTATATAAGATAGATATCTAGGTCATAATGGCTATATGGATAATTATATGCATATGTCGAGTACAAAAAAGCATGGAATTATAAGTAAGCAGACTCACTTCATGTTTAAAAAATGTATGCATAATATTTGTATGCTTTTGATTATTTTGAATTACTAAGGAATCAACACATACTTATTTTAATTCAAGTATTTATTTTTTTATTCTTATTTTGTTGTATTGGTTGTTATGTGAATTTATTTATTAATACTAGTGGCCAATTTTAAATTTCATTAGTGTTTATGTTCATTGATTTTATTATTTATAACGTGAGTTCTGTTAATATTGCAGATTATAATTGTACACTATTAATAAATATATTTTTTAATGATTTATGGTTTAAATTATTTTTTTCAATATAACAAGTTTCAAGAATGAAAAAATTCTTTAGCATTTCTCTTTTATTTATCACTCTATTATTCCAAACTAGTGGAAATACATTTTCATAACTTAAAATTTGGGATGAGTAATAATTAGATTTACCCTAACTTACATGTTACAAAGAAAATTTGTTAAAAAATAATGTGCATGCTAGGTTAATTCAATACAGAAAACCAGTGGAGACACTAGAACTGAAACAATTCTTAATTTTCAAGTTTTTATATAAGATTTATAATTAAATGGATTTCAGCCTCTTATATGCATTTAAATAATACCAATAACTATCAGCAGTCATGCATGATTTTTATAATTAAGAAATTTAACTGCCAATAAGAGGTTTTACTGGAAACTGTATAAAATTCTTTAAGTTTTTCAGAAATTTCTGACTGACTGCTACTTTTGCTGTAAATAAACATTGACAATTTAGGACTACCATAATGGTATATTTATTGGCAATATTGTTTTGGAAAAAAAAAAAAAAAACCCTCACAGTTCATTACAAATGTGTCATTTATGGAGGATTAACAAAACTTAGCTTGCAGTATGAACCTAGTTAAATTTCATTCAATTTACTAAGATCTGTATGACAGCAAACTTGAGTTTTTTAATCGTATTTTATATATTTAAATAATTGGTAATTTTAAACAATCATTGAGAAAAATTTACTTTCATGCCTGCATGTGAACAAGATTACCATATTTACTTGTGTATAGCTCACACTATGCACACATATGTGCTTACTCAAGTAAACTTTTTTTTTTCAAAAATATAAGGAAAAAACTCTGCACGTTATACAAAAAAATTTTTACTGCTGCATGTAATACCTAATGTATGTATGAATCAAGAAATTGGTTCAGAAATTAGATAATAAAACTAAAAATCTTTCTCGATAAAAGTACTGTAACATCTTCATTTCACTCGTTACAATTTTTAAATACAAAATTGCTAGTAACATTTTTTTAATTAATTAGCAATTCTCATTGCTGCTACTAGTATTATCATCATAGTCCTTGTCATCACTGGCACAGTCGGTGATCTCTTAAATGATAGTCTTCAAGTTCCACCCTTTTAATTGAAAATTTTGGTCATTTTCAAATTCACCTATACATCAAATTTATGGTGCGCATTTTATACGAGATTAAAAAAAAAAAATTGCCTGTTTTTCTTGTGAAGTACAGAGTGTGCATTATACACGCATGCTATACACAAGTAAATAAGGTATGTATGTTCCATGGCAATATTATGGATAAACTGTACAGGTTACATAAACTGCATAGGTTATGGATAAACTGTACAGTCAAAATTTACTTTAAAAAAATTCTTATTAAATAATAGGAGATTAAAAATTTAGCTGAAGTATGCATCTACATTTTGTATACAATAGAGCTGCAGTTATCTAAGCTCATACTGAGCTCCAGGTTAACTAAGATAGTCCAGAAAAGGCCATGTCCTGCAGGAGGCATTGCCAATGCAACCATGTTTATCCAGCTAATTGCACAGATGCTCAGCTTACGAGCACCATGTCATTCAGACCTCAGTTGTGTCAGCGTCGCTGTGCTTCTCAGTTACCATTAATTTAGTTTTCTGTTTAGCAGTCATAATGTCAACAATAAAAGACTCTGGAGGCTAAAATTACAAGCATCAAGAGGTTCCATAAAGGAGAATTAAAAAAGTGGTTTCAGATTTTGGTGTGGGATAAGTGACTGTGGGAGATTGGAGGAAAAAACACGTTTAAAAAAGAAAAGGTTCAAAGTGATAGAAAAGGCCTAAAGCAACAATCATAGACCTTTTTTTATGCTCTGACTATTTGCATGAGCTTAGTCATGTTCCAATTTTTGTTGCTTCCAGCAATGGTAAATAAATTTCTGACAACTGCATGAACACGTGCTAATTTTTTTTTTTAAGTATAAAAAGTGCTTTTAGAACTCACTTGATCATCTAAAGTACTTTGTGGAACTGAAATTTCTGTCAGGGGATTCTTACTGATGGCTCAAAGAATGAAACAAATCGCAGATCTGGCTCAAGCATTTACAGCAACTTCTTTCTCACTATATTCCACTAGGCACTTTTTACTCAGCATTTAACAGTGAGATAAGGGCAATTAGGGACTCGTAGCTTTTGTGATCATGAGATCGCGACTGTTCAATTTGGCTCAGGATGTAATTCTCTCCGACTGCCTTTCTGTCAGTTGTAAATTTTGTACAAACACCTACTTCCAGTGCTGTTATGGATTATTGACTTATTCTATGGGAATTTGTTAAGGTCAAAGAAAATAGTTCACCAATGGATTCAATCTCACTGTGGGGTTTATGGTAACAAGCTGGCAGATGAGTTGGCAAACACTTATGTCCCAAGCGCTGGGCAGTTCAGTTGACTACAGATCCTGCACGTTTCATAAATTTGAAAATGAAACCTATTCAAAGGTTTCAGCTGGAAGAACTAACCAAGGATAAACCATGGCACCTCCCCATTCTCTAGTCACCTGAACACTGAAGAAAGATGTCTATGGTAGATTTTAAATGGGTGATTGGAAATGATTGTTTTGCCGCACATCTCCACTGAATAAATATCTTGAGTAGTCCCTCGTGTCTCCCTCTGTAGTAGCAGTAGTGCCGAACTGATAGTTGCTAATCACCTGCTTTAGTGCCTGGCGGTTTATGGTTCCTCTATTCCCCCCACCACCATTGGGAAGCGAGGGAACTTCTGGGAACTGTTTCGGGTTAATTCTGTGTTTTGTATTGTGTATTTTGTCCACAATGTCTTGTGCCTGCTGCTTTGGAAATAAGATTCAATACTCAAGTATCAAGAATAAAAGCTAAGAAAATTGAAATGTAGCAAAAATTTGTAACATTTTGCAACTGGCAGCAAGAATGCTAAAATTTGAGCATCCTAAAAAAGGGATGCTATTCACAGATGGGTTAAACAGCAGCTAAGTGAGAGAGTTCTGTTAAATAGAAGACACTTATACTGTTAAAAAACTGCTTCTTGAAAAAGTCTAACTGTACAGTGCATACTGTATTTCATAATTTGTATTTATGCAATGTATTAAATTTAAGCATGTTTCCCCCTTGATTTACAATAGAGTCTTATCTAAGGTATCGTGGTTCACATTACTTTGGATAAGTGACTCTCTGCTATATTATTTTGACTGCTTTCACTTAGTTTAGTTTTTGGTAGCATGCAGTTAATATACAGTTGAAAGAATTATTTTCATACATAATGTATTAATTCAAAATTTATTTACAAAAGAAATAAACAAAATAATAGAGGCATATTCTGCCTACAATGAATTCAAACACATAGAGCACAGTTATATTTTATTGTTCCCATAATATGTTATAACTCTGACTACAGGACACATATTTATATATACTATACATACAGTATATGCTGGTAAGATGCTAACATTACTTGCACTATATGTTTATTCTTCTTTCCCCCCTAAATATTTTTAAGAATTCATAATACTTTTTAAACCAATGATTCATATCTGTAATGCAATGCTTTCTTTTCAGTTTGTTGGTTCTGAGAATTTTTACATGAACTATATATATATACTTTGGGAACTTGATTAACAATAACAAAAATGAAAAATGGCAAAATATTATGTTACATGTGATGGGAAAACAAAAAGCATGAATATACACAATTCGTAAAATATTTGCGCTCCAGAGCTTAATTTTCAGAAATGCAAGTACATTTTCAACCTCTCCCAAACTATACAGCTGATTGGTTTAACACTTTGTACAGATATATAGAAAAACATATAAAATAAGGGAGGGGCTACTTTAAAAATTTGCTCATATTTAGGTCTTGGCTCAAATAAAAGCCCAAAAATAAGCATGAGAATGCACAGAGGAAAAATGTGTGAGCTTGAATGTAACCATTCAAAAATTTTACTGTTACATTTTAACAACAAAACAAACAATTGCTTTTATCCTGGAAAAGAAAAAAATCAATCATATATATAAATAAATATTTAATGATTAATTTTAGATAGAGAACATCCTATAAAGAAAATTGGCTATCCTTATTTAAAAAGAGAATTTTAAACCATTTCATAAAGTTCAAAGTCAAGACAAATATTCTGAAATTTAGGATTTTAGTGTTAAAGTAAAAGAACATAAAAAAACTGATTTGAAGGTATAATCTTAATTTTTATTTGTGAAACCTTGATCAGAAATATAATAAAAATCACACATATCATACTAATAGTTAGTTTCAAAATAATCTTTAAATGGATAGATAAAAAAAAATTCCTTGCTTAATTGGTAAATGAATAATAATCTTTATAAATGTCTCTAAATATTGTTCCAGGTAAAATTTTTGAATCTTTCTGGTGTTACATTACTTTGATATAAAGAAAAAGTCATTAACAAATGCTGGTATCTTATGAGCGGTGTTCCTATTTTGTTTTCTGGCAGGTGGCAGCTAATAAGATTTTTTTTTTAAATTTAAATTTTTATATTAGTTTCATTAGGAGAAAAAACTGCACAAGAATAAAATGAAATATAGATTCGGCAACATCAGTTTTAAAAGTCATGGGGGAAAAAAGACACACAGATTTATAAATATCTTATAGGGGAAAATGTATTGTTTAGTTGAATTAGCAAAAATGCCTTATCCAAACTTATAAATTAAAAATAAATTGCGTGATGATTTCTAAGCTTTGGCAACAATCGGATGCATTTCAAATTCTAGAAATTTATTAAAATAAATTGAAATAGGCTTTTGTGTACTTAATACTAACTGCATTAATGAAGAAATACGTAATTGAAATTACTCATTTACCAAAAGGATGAAAAAATATTGAATTTAAATTGGAAGATATGAAACATGCACATAGGCCATATCACTTTCTTTTAAAGGGGGCAGGGAAGACCAACTAAAACATGGAGCTTAATGAATCTGAAGAAGATTCTTATACCTATAAAATAGTTATTTTCCAAACACACCAAAATATCTTTGCAGGAAAAGGAATTCTGAAAAATTTTTAGCAGGGGAAAAAAAAAGCCTTTAGTAAGGTAAAAATGTAGAAAGTGTACAATTTTCATTACAATAAATAGATTTTTACTTAGCTACACCTTTAGAAAAATTTAAATTATTTTCTGTGTGCTATTCTTTTGAGACTAAAAAATATGTTTGTATTATGTGTATTTTTAATTTGATAAGTTTCAAATATGCATTTCTGAAAAGCCTGGATTACAAATATGAAATACAACAAAACCACCTTTTTATTACCAAATTGTCCGATAATCCAAAATACTACTTAAGGAACATTGTACACCATTATCTGGCGACTCTTTTTACAGGTGTGTTAAAGGTAAGTTTGCTGGGTAATCTGATCTTTACTAACGTCATTATTTAAAACAAATATACATATTATGAATGTTGATTATCCCTATTCTGACAATTGTCTGGAGAAAAGGGAGATGAAAGTTTTTCAACTCGAATCTCTGTATTTCAGTAGTTTGAAAGCCACATTCAATTTAAGCCTCTGTAGAGAAAGGGTCGATATTTGGGTATAAAAAAAATAATTTATTTGATACTGCATATGATGCTTATAACTGTAACTATTTGTGAGTTTTACATTATAAACAACACCAAGAGAGCTTTTGTTTATAGCTAGCATATTCTATATTGTTTACTATATATGTAGTACTATTGTACCACTTAATGTCTACATATAAGTTTATTGTTTGGCACAGAGGTTCTCAATATAATTTAAAATCAAATTGAAGGATGCATCATGAGTAAAAGTAATCGTGCTGGTGGCAAAGAATAAGGACCAATGGAAGCCTTAAATGCACATAAGATTGTCAAATTAAGTGTGCTTGCACCATCTTTGTACACAAACTTAAACAAATGCTTAAAATGTTTTTATAACTGGTATGTAATAAATATAAAAAAAAATCTTTTTTTTTTTTTACTGATAGCAAAAAGTAAGTACTAACTAGGTCAAAGAATATACAAGTCCAAAAACATCAGATGGTATCAAAAGTGGTTAGTTCTTTGAAACAGAATTTCATTCTGGGAATATAAAATTTAAGTTACAGTTTATACATTATGTTATACATGCAAAACCATGAAATATATTTTAAATTATGGCAATTCAGTATTGAGGAAATAAATTTAGAACAAACAATAGAATTAACAGGATGCTGAAACTATGAAAATAACATTTTGGGTACTTTTTTTTTTTTTTATCTCAGATTTTTTTAAAAGCATTTTATGACTAGGCAGAATATGTTAAACATTGTTTTTTAAAACAATGAAAAAAGCATAAATGCATTAAAAAAAATCTAAAAAATAAATAAATACAAAAGAAGTGAATGAGACAAAACCAAAATTTTAATATAAAGAATTATAGGAAAATTAGCCATAACATTTTTCTGCATTTTCAGAGACACTGAAAAAGGAAATAATTATGACTTAAGCAACTGACACACATTGCAGCTTAATATATGCTGAAGTGTTAGCTAGCGTTTTGGTTAAATGCAAGTAATAACTTCGCAAAAGATTTAATAGTGCAGAACAAAAATTTCAAAGATTTTAAAAAATTGTTTAACAAAAGTATTTTGCAATTTATAAGAAGATACAAAGTTGAAAGCAAATGATGTTTAACTTTATCACTATAAATCTCTTTAAAAAGATACCTTTCATGGCTTTGGAGAAATAACTTTTATAAGTTAATAATAATACATTTTAACATTAATACAGTAAATCCTCAATTTAACTGAGAAAATTTGGTTGAGTAGTTTAAATGTCATCCTTAACATTCTACTAAATGGAGGTACTTTCTCTAATTATTAGGTGTATAAGTTAAATGGCTAAATTATTTTAATACAGCAGCAAGTGAATTGAAATTTGACGATTACAAAAGCTCGAATATTACCTTAACCTTTTGTAAACCCCTTAGTGAAAAGTAATTTTCCAAAGCTGGAAAAATAGATTAAATACTTATTTCAACTGGTATTAACCACCAGCAATGTTTTACTAAAGTAAAGAGAATAAAATAGAAACTCTAAAATTAACATAGCTATAATAATACATTTTGCACTTTGTCAAACAAAATGTAGGAAAACAAAAATTTGAATAAAATTAAAAAGTTCCAAAATCTTGCATGAAGTTGATTTTCAAAATGCAACTCTTGAATCTTGTATTGAGTCAGTTGCAAGCATTTCCATATTTATACTATTTTGCTATATTCAACTACCTGACAAAGAATTACATACTCATTCAGTTTGTGAAAAGAATGGGTATGAAATTTCCATCACAAAATTTAATCGATGATGTGTGATAATGTGTAAAATTAATTTTGATGATAAACAAAGTAAATTAGAAAAATATTCAAATGAAATGCAGGAAAAAATTACATGAAAAACTGAAATATAACATAATGGGCAATATACTTAAAACAAATAATTTTTTTTAAAGTTAAGCTTCCCTATCAAAATTGCACTATAATCTCCATTGCTGAGGAGTTAACTCTTGCAGAAAGATATATTTAAAACAGCTTTTACATAATTTAGATTCTCATAATGGATGATGAATTTGACACCCTTTTGGTTTAAATGTTTATTTCTAGCTTAATAATGAAAACGCTCTTGCATGTACTGCATAGAAGAATGCACTTAAAACGAAATTCAACGTTTTTATGGGTTTAAATTATCTTTTGAAAAGTGCTAACAAGCTTTCTTTCTTTACACTCAAAAGGTACATGTGTTAACATTCACAGTTAAAAATCAAATAGTCACATCAAGATAAGTGGAAACAAGTAATGTATTGGTTATTAACTTATCTGTTAATTTTTATTTTGCTTATAAGTCTGCAAATTCGCAGCTATAGATTTATTTTTCTCAGTTAAATTTAATAATACATAAGGATTTACTGTTATGTTTAAAGTAATTTTAACTCTGATAAAAACAACCCTTCAAATTCCAAAAATGTGAGTTTTAAACTGAGGAACTCTTTAAACTTTGTTTGGAGAGATTAACTATGAGGGTATCATGCACATCTACATATACAAATATAGAAGTTCTCACTGTTTTGAGGTAAAAATGACTTTTCTCATTTTCAGTAGTCTTCCATTTCTCATTTAATAATTAAGAAGAATCGGTGCTTACTGTTAATAAATTTAAATTCTGAATGGATCGGCAATTTAGCAAGCAGCTTCTTCCAGCATTTTTGAATCTGTGCTTAAGTTAAACATGTACTGCACCAGGCAGTCATTAAAATACAATAAGTGTGACTTGAAATCATGTAAGTTCTGTTTTTTCTGCTATATATATAGTTTAATGTTGCACTTGCTCATCATCCAGCATGGCATCCAACTGATCTGAAAGATTTGCCAACATGTTCTCTATGTCGTCAATCACATCACCGGGTGATATTGCTTCAGGAGTTCTGGAGAGAATGAATTAAAGGCATTAATATTTTGTCATTGTTTAAAATCATAGAAATAGTATTGAATACATCACCTTATTCTCATTAAATTTTATTTTTAAAATACAATGGTGATATCTTTTTAACAAAATAACAATTCAGTGCAAAAAAGTACCACACTTTATAGAATAATATAGGAAATCACTTTATAGTATCCTAACATGTTAATACATAGGACACAGAAAGATATAGTAGGCAATACAATTCAAAATACTATTTAGTCCTTCAAAAGCAATCATTTGAAATTTCATAAGCTAATTTTTATGAAGTGTAGCAAATTTTATCTTTTTGTTGTTTTTTAGGAAAATGTAAATTAGGATCTGTTGCTGAAACAATAGTGTTCTAAAAATGAATATTTTTCAAAAAGCATGTAGTACATTTTGATATGCATGTTTTTTATTCATTTATACAGTTTATAAAATGTTCACTTAGTTTTCTTAAAATGAAATATAAAGTGCATTATTAAAATTTACTAAAAGCCCACCCAAGGAGGGGGCTAAAGACCCCTTCCTGTAAAGATTGAGAAATCCAAGTGAAAATTTTCAAAATAGAGCTTTGTACTTTATGAATTAAAATATTTTATTTTTAAAAACTGTCTTTAAATTATTAGTTTTTTATGAAATAGATGGCAAATTAAATAATTACTTACAAATAGTACATGGTATACAGTTGAATTCTTATAAAATCGAATCTTAGTCGAAAATTGTAATTCAATAGTAATTATGGCTTTAAAAAATTGTTTTATTTGTGATTTATTTTACAAATAATAACAATAACAATAAAATAAAATAAAACAGTAGTTACCACTCACAAATTGTTGAAAGACTCTTCCAAGCATTTTAAATATTTAGATTAAAAGTAAATTTAATTTGTGTTCAATAATGAAATAACTACATTTTTATAACTTACACATCATATTCATGTTCTTGAGATGTATTCGAATCTGTAACAGTTTTTACTCTTTGATGTGATAAATCTACAAAGAAAGAAGAAAAAAAGTTAAGACAGATAAAATTTGGAGAAAATACAGTAGAGAGCCAGAAATCTGCACGGCTTGTGCAGATTTTAGGATTTTGTGCCATAAAAGAAATCATTGCATTTCTGATTAAAGAAATATAGAATACAACTATAATGAAATAAAAACACAGTCAAAAGTAATTCACTTATATTCTCAGATTAAATACAAAAGCATAGGAGGAAGAATAAAAAATTAAATGAAGACTAGCAGAGCAAATGGTTTCAAAATTTCCTTTTAATTTTGAAAACATGTTCTATGGTTTTGATTCGATTCAAAATATTATTTTTTTCCTACTTTCAGTTTCTTTCTTTTCCTCATTTATTTTTGCAAATTGTATATAATCATTAATTGTTGTTTTGTTAAGGAACTTTCTTATTCTAAAAATTTAGGGTATTCTTCTACTTTAAACTTTTATCAAGTGGATTTTATTGTTATTACCCAAGTTATTATCATCATCAGAATAATATTTATCTGGACTCAAAACATGTGGATGACAGCAAATTTCATTATTTACATCAGAGAAGGTGTGTGGATTTCGAACGTTTGTGGATTTTAGGTTGCCGGATTTTTGTCACTCGACTGTATTATATTATATATACATATATATATGCATGTTTATATACGGGTGTCCTGAAAAAGGTGGAAATTTGTTTTAATTCTTTATGTCTTATGTTTATGTCAGATAAGTGGGCAATGGTTTCCCCCACACACCTTCTTAAAACCACGTGCCCCATGGAAAATTGAAAAAATATTAAAAATAAGATAAAAAAATTACAAAAGTTACACTTTTTAAATTTATAAATGACCCCCACACCCGCAAACAAAAAATTCCCTCTTAGTAAAATGTGTCCCATACACTAATGAGGTAATGTATAAAATTTGAGAATTATACCCTAAAATTGACCGAGATATGAAGATAACTACCTCTATGCTGGCTTAAAGTACGCTTCAATGGCTCTTGAAGGAAAAACAATCATGTTGGATGATCGTGTTTTGGGGGTTGTGAAGAAATTATGAAGGAAATTTTTTTTTACTCTAGCACTAAACATTCACGTTCAAATTCATGAACATCCCCTGATCATCTTTGTTTAAAGATATCTCTGATTTTGTGATGAAAGGCTGAAATTTTGGTTTGAAAAGAAGTTACGATCGTTTCGACCAAAAAATCCTTTCGGTCTTCATTAGACAAGCCCTTCGAAACACTGAGCAAAGTTCCCTCTACTCAGTGAGTCAAAGGGCTTGTCTGATGAAGACCGAAAGAATTTTTTGGTCGAAACGATCATAGCTTCTTATAAGTAACATTTTATGTGTGTTTGTGTGTTTTTTTCACAAAGTTTTTATTTATTTTAACTTAATAGTGATTCATGTGTCATAAAAGTTTAACTGTTGTACATCCATGGAAAAACACCCAAGTCTTTGTCAAAAACTAGCAAAAATAGAAATACATAATTAATAAAATAGAAATATATAAGCTACAAATAAAAATATATAATGCCAAGCTTCATCAGGGGGAGATTGGCACAGTTATACTAAAAATTCCCAGCTTGATGCCAGAAGATTCAGACAAATTCTACTGTATTCATTTCAAAGATCAATAATAGTTATTGTAGTAAAAATACTACTATACATCAGGGAAAATTGGTGCCTGTTGCATTCGATTCCATGTAGATACTCAAGCATTCTTCTCGCTCAAAAACAGTATTTTTACTATAATAACTTTATTATTGATCACTGAAATGAATACAATAGAATTTATCAATCTCCTGGCACCAAACTACAGGGTGTTCATCGGCGACTAAAAAGGTGACTTTTGCAACTAATTAAAAGATTAGGTGACTCTTTTGAGCAAAACAAGGCATTTTCATACTATTTTCGAGTTTCTGGCTACTTGTAGCTTACTCCAGGCAACTAATTTGAAAATCAGACTTTGTAAAGAAAAGGAAGTTGACAAAAACCAAATTTGCTCTATTAGTTGTTCATCAAACATTCTAATCTATTTTTTAAACTGTGCTATAAAAATAAATTTACTATATGCTATATAATGCATGAAGTTTTGATTTATCATTTTATTAATTCCTCCTTAAATGAAATTAAATGATGTATGTTTATCTCTTAACTACAAAATCATGCTACATCAATAATGCTACTATTTTGGCGACTAAAATTAAGAAAATGTCTACTAAACTGGCAACTTTTTTATGTCAGTAACGCTACTTAATGATACTATTTTTCCTCCTGACCTTGGTTGGGGGACACCCTGAACTAGGAACCTATAGTATAACTGTGACAATCTCCCTCTCATGAAGCTTGGCATTATATAGTTTTATTTATAATTTATATATTTCTATTTTTGCTGGTTTTTGACAAATGGTTAATTTTTTTTTACCCATGAGTGTAAAACAGTTAAACTTTTATTATCTTATTCTTTGTAAGAATTACTTTGAAAACTGCATACCTCTTTGACTTGGAGGATGAGATGAATCCATTGGTAATGCTGGATATGGTTTTGAAGATTTTTGTTTAATTGTCCCCGCAGTTTCATTAGCAAAAGGCAATGCTGACGAGTCTATGCTGGAAGACGATTCCGCAGAGTCTTTTCTTCTTTGTCTAAATAATGGATTGTTAAACAGTTCATCCATAGGTTCTGTTTTTTCAGCTTTGCTGCTCTTTTCATCAACAGCAGAAGGCAGTGGGGAGGGCGGTGGTGGGAAATCCTCTGAAGGTTCACTATTTTTAATAGGTTTACCAATAAGTTTGGAGTTCATCAATTGCTGAACTGCACTGAGATGCTCATCCTTTTTGGTAGTAACCTCTGGAATTGGTTTCTCACCTTTAGTTGAATTACTTCTCTTAGGAGGTGGTGGTGGAGCTCTTTTTAGGGTAGCACTTCTCGGAACAGTGGCTGGCCCATGTCTAGGTGAACCATCAAGGCTTGACCACCCATCAAGAGTCCTACTTTGATTGATGAGGGATTTGAACTCGCTGTCTGGTATGTCCATAATTGCCTCGGCAATTTCTTCACGAGTTTTGGCAGTTATTTTAGCCATGGGCTTTAGCTTCACCAGACCTTTCGGGCGGTTTAAGGTGGCAGTTCCTTCACATTCATAGTCGTAATCTGTATCCAAATCTGTCACACGCCAATCTTTGGTAGATGGTTTAGGTTGTTCTGTAGTGGCTGCTGTTGATACAGGAGTGTATGATGTTATAGCAGCTGATGGCACAGAACTGACATTTGTGATAGGATTTTCACAGCTGAGACTTTCCAGTGACCTCCCTCTGGTTGGTGACAAAATCTGGAAATGAGGAGAAATTTTAAAAGCCATATATGCTTACAATTGTTATTTTTTTTTTACAATAAGATAATATACTATCAACAAACTCTTAACTTACTTTCTATATAAATATACTATGTTATATTTTAAACCCAATTTTCATAAGTTAATGGATAAAAAAAAATATTTTTTTTTAAATCATACTTTTTTTTTAAAGGAGTGTGTGTGTGGGGAGGGGAGAGTACTAAAAAATATAATAATTAGGAAAGAAAAATATTTCCATTATTTTTATATTTGCAAATAACCACACTGTGATGAGTCCGACTAAAATTATTAATATTAATGTTGATTTTTGTAAAATTATATATAAAAAAAATTCTTAAAACTCAAACAATGAATAACTTAAAATGTAAGTATCTCCTATGCTTAAATTTTGTTGACATATTTTATACAATAATCTTTGCTACCGTCATACACTTCTAAGCATCTATAAACATATAAAAGCAATAGAAAAAAAATACTAGATAAATTTTTGAACATAATTAAAATTCATTAGCTAGTGTTATAGCTAACTTGAGTTATATTAATAAGAATTTTATTCTTAAAACAGAAATATGAGTGTTCTCAGTCAATCAAATAAAAGAACTATTTTTTTTTCTTCTTTGAAAAAGCTACAAAGTAGTATCATACTGTATTATGAGTTCCATTGTGGTTTTGTGCAGAATTATGAACAGCTTGTAAAAAAAGACTCTCCTCCCTTATAGGTGACTGCTGAAATGTTTTCATTTCAGGGATGGAATCTGTGGACGGGGAACTCTTTGGACGATGAGTAGATATTGCAATTTCTTGACTTGGATAGTGAAATGGTTGAACACTACCTACAAAACAAGGAATGAGAATACTATATCAATACTGCGGTGCATTAACAAAATATGTGCCAGAAACAATTTGTATTAGGCCAAGATAAATTTCCCATGAAAATAATATGTATTACAGCAATCCTTGTCATACTCACTAACAACAAATTCAAGTAATTTAGACTTAAAATTATTAAAACAATCCTTAACAGATAATAGTCATTTGAAGTACATCTATAAAAATCGCCTTTTGAAAATAGTTAATATAGGTTGGGAATGTTCAAGAAAAGACATGGAATTTGTTTTCACAGAAGAAAAGAAGGGGGGGGGGATAAAAGAGATTTAGCCTGAAAATTCAAAAGTTTAAAAATAATAATGGCATGATCCAATTTTTCAGAACATTAATAAAACTGGTTCAGAAGAATTTTGAACTGTCTAATAAAATAATTAAGAAAAAAAAGAAGAGAGAGATATCTGCAGTTAGTGCTGTAAAAATATTGAGGCATGGCGGAGCAAATGACCTGGGCTATGATTTAAATTATTATTATACTCTGTTTTGTTAATGCTTACTAAATTAGTTTTAAACACAAAACACTCAATGTTTATATTCCATGCAAAATACTCAGTAGTCTAAATAAGTAGTCTATTTTAAAGACATTCTGAACTTTATTTACATGAATGGCATCCCACAACTATCTAGATGCTCATAGGCTGTGGGTTCACAGAAGTCTACTATAGTATTTGAGTGAATACCACCTAGCAAAACACCATTATTTATTTATTTATTTTTGAGATCATTTTATAAGTTTTGAACTTTTATATGCATTATTAAGTATTTGTTAGTACAGTTTTTTTTAAATTTAGCATATGTTATTTTAATAAGGTAAAAATAAATAAATGCAATACACATACATAAAAATATGTGTATTTATTTATGTATGCATGAAAATAAACATGCACTCAGAATTTAATGCACTAACTGAGAGGAGCCCCCAAATTCAGTTTTGCCCCTCGGCCTGGCCAACTCAAGCTATGGCACTGTCTGCAGTTTAATTTGAATGCATTTTCTGACAACAGTTGAAGAATTTCCTCTAATTAAACTTAGCAGTATCATGAAAGTAATAAAATCTACTGCTAATCAAATATGTTTTTGTGAGAAAAATTATTTAATTTCAAAAATTTTTAAGCATTTTAAAATGAGAATTTTCAGGCAAAATGAGACAAGATACTAAAGTTTAGCTATGGAATGCCAGCAACTGTAACTGAAATCTCAAACAGCATCATAAAAACTAACTTATAAATTATTATTTTTTTTTTTTTTGAAAGCCCCAAAAAGACAGTATTTGAAATTGAATTAGCGAGATATGCAGAATTTTTTAAAAGGGAGGACTCCTCCTATAATTTATTTATCCCAATAGATGAAAATTTAAAAAATAATGCTGCTTGTCATCAAGAGAAAGGAAGGTTAGTTCCACAGTTCCCCTGTACACTACGGAATTTAACAGCTTTGCTTATTGAGTCCTTAAATTCATACCCTCTTGTAGGTATTTAAATAACTGTCAATTATACTATATTGATTTTAGGAAGATTATTTCTTCTTAACTTTACAAAACTTTTAAGTCAATTTTATAACATATTACAAAGAAAAATATTTTTGTAGTTTCAATCATTCCATGAAACATTAAACAAAAAATATTAGAAGCAACAGATAAAAAATAATTACTAAGCGTTGAAGGCCTTGAAAATGCAGCCGGTCCACAAACTGAGTTATCCATACTATTAGGAATATATGGTTGTGGGTGCAAGTTTGGACGTCGACCTTGGTTTATATCTTCTATTCGCTTGATAGCAAGTAATATTCTTTTCTGGTGACCTGATAAATAAGATATTAATAATCAAAAGATATAGAAATTTCTTTCTCAACTTCTAAAAGTATGTTACAATATTTAAAATATGCTAATCAACAGTAAAATTTTAATTATTCTATATTACAATAAATAATGATCGATTGATAAACAAGTAATGGGGGAAAAAATTGATAAATTTTCCATAAAACTTATATTTGCATGTGATTAATAGAGGAACATAAATATCAGTAACATTTTTTCCCCAAATAAATGATGATACTTGTTGCCTTATACTGGAGGCATAAATTTTACTGTTAGAAAAAGTATCAAAAGAAAGGCATGCATCAAAAAGTCCATTGATCATGTCTTCCCCTACAGCAAAGGGGGGGGGGTGTAATTGTCTAGATTTTAGAATTTTTTAAAAATTGAAACATTTTATATATTTGCATTAAAATGAAAAACTGATAAATTATCTAATATTAAACATTAAGGTTAGTTCTTGAAAGCAATTTTTGAATAATAAGTAATTTTATATGAAATTACAAAAAGTAAAAATATGTACAGTGATTTACATATTTTTACTTTTGTAAAACTACATTTTACAAAACTTTTAACTGTTTAATGCATAACTTTGTGAATATGTCTGAAATATGCTTATATATATACTTATAGAAGTCTAAAAATATCTTATTTACATGGATTGTAAGTTGTAATTTATCACAATAAGACATTTTATAAATTTAGATAGTAGAATATTCAATATTAATCATAATGCATATACATATTAAAAGAAAATAGTTTTTCTAAAGGTCAATAGATGCTTACCTAATTTTTGAATTCCAATATCTTCTAAATCTTCCCATGTTAACTCTGTTACCTTATCAACTGTGTTATAATTTTGTTGACAAAGTGTGTCATAGTAGTCTTCTAACCTAAGCAATTGTAACCACTCTAAAAGTGAATCCTATAAAAAATAAAAATGAAAAAAATTACAGTAAAGTTATAATTTTTTTCCTTCTGTATGATAACCGATTCCTATAATGGCAAATTCATTCAAGTATATTTGCCTTTTTACACTAATACAATCAAACATGTGTATAAGGATGTGAAAGGTCAGTTTATTGTTGTAGACAGGCTGAGATTTTGAGCATTGAAAGGTACAGATAAAATAGTCTTAAAATGCTGAACAACACTTTAGTCTTATTTACTGATTTTAAAAAAGTGATAACCCCGATAAATTTTTGCTGTAGACGTGAAGCATAGAGGTATACAATATTAATTATTTTAGGATTTGGTGCATACTAAATTGCTCTCTCCTGTTTTTTTTTTTTTGTAATTATAATAATGACAATTTTTACAACCAAAACACACAGTGTGCCAAATAAGTAACAAGACTACTAGCATAATATTTTAACAAAGAACATCATAATTTGGAGTCGCAGTATTCAAAATAATCTACTTGCACCTCCATGCCATACAATGTTTACATTAATCATACAAAGTACACTGGAAGTCCTGATTGTGAAGCTTCTTCAGTCTGGAGGTCACAGCATGCTAGATGTCCTCAGTGTCACTGAAGTGTTTTCTTTTTAAAGCATGTTTTAATTTTTGGAAATAGTAAAAAGTCTGCAAGTGAAAAATCAGGTGAATATTGCGGGTGCTTGCACAAGCAGATTTGATGGATAGTGCAACAAATTGAAGGAGGTACACAATAAAGACTTTTAGTGTTCTCTCAACAATTTGTATGATTGATGCAGTGGTGTAGTCGAAGGGGGACGCGGGAGGACTCCATCCCCCTACTTTTTCAGTTCAGCCCATACGTCCCCCCACTTTTTATTCTCAGGGGGGACGCTCATTTACAAGGTTTTTTTTTAAATTTTGTGAAATTAAAATTTTTGTTTTGTTCGCGCGAGAGCAAGTACATGGGTAGAAAAATCAAAAGGAAACTTTTGTCTGTTTGAATCGACTTTACAAATGGGATTGCAAGGGTTTCTTAAACACTTCAGTAGTGAAAACATATCCATAAGAATAGAACAGATTATAATCTTTCCGAATGCACTCTTGGTAAAAAATGTCTTTCCAAATGGCCGAAAAAGTGACAAAAATCGGGGTAGCGAATAGTCACGTACCAATCCAAAAGAAAATTTGTCACTTTGACAGTGGATTGTTGCCTCACCATGGCACAGTGGTTATGTAACTGGAAATGGTAGATAGGCGAAGTGTGAAGGTCCCGGGTTCGGGTCCCATTGCGCATCCGACGACCTAACCGCTCAGCGTTTTCCATGGTTTTCTCCGAACTCAGCGTAAATACGGGTTAGGGCCCCTTAGAAAGACCCCCAATGGAGGGCACCCCTTCTTGTGTTGTCTTTCTGACGAGGATTTATAAGAGGGCTTTGAGCCAAGCACACAAATCCGCTATACGTGTTCGCAATAACAACAACAACATTGGATTGTTGACAAATGTAAATGTAAAAAATTAAGTAGATCTCATCGCGCGTCCTTAACAGTTCGGAGTTTTCCGTGGTTTTCTCCGAAACTTAGCGTAAATACGGGTTTAGGACGCCTTTGAAACCCCCCCCCCTTGTGCTGTTCTTCTGACGAGGATTTATAAGAGGGCTTCGAGCCGAGCACACAAATCCGATTACATGTTCGCAACAACAAATTAAGTAGCTTACACGGTTGATCAAAAGTTAGTTTAGATTATTAAATGGTCATCAATAATTTAACAATGAGTTCATTTTAATTAATTAATAAACAAATGATGGTTAAATTAGTTTTCTTGGTTGTTTAAGGGATAATTACAATTAATGAATACGGTAAGTTAGGGTTAAATTTCGTAAAAAATGAGCGTCCCCCCACTTTTTTTCTTAGGACTACAACACTGGATTGATGTAAATGTTGCATGGAAGGTAGAAGGGGAGAAGGGGTAGAAGGGGATTAGTTTGAATCTCAGTAACTGCGAAATTTAAATAAGTCCTTAGTTTCAATATAATGCTAATAGTCTCATTACTTATTTGGCACACTGTGAACACAAATAAGCATAAAAGGGAGACGCGAAAATTGTGTTTTATGAAAGAAAAATAAAATAAATAAATAAGAAAAGAAAAACCTACTTTGCTTACATTCCTGACAAATACGAAATCTGAATACATAAATTTTTATTCTCTAATACCATTTTTTTTTTCTTTTAAAAGTTCAAACTACCATTATAGATAGGTATGTGTAGGAAGTTATCATTGCTCTAGACCAATTAAAATACATTGATATAATGGGAATTCCACTCGGACAATAAAATAAATAATAAAAAGCTATCGCAACAGACATCCTTATATACAAGTTTCACTGTACATCAATTTAAAGCCTTTTATTTTCAAAAGTAGTTCATTAATTATAATAACTTTATAGCAATACAATTTGTATTATAAATTTTAAGAATGATCCTTTTTTAATTTATAATTTGAAGAGTATAAATAAAATATTATCAAATATGCACAGAGTGTCCGACAAAGATCTTTATCATTTCAACCATTAATAAGAAAAATACTAACAGATTAAATTAAATGCAGTTTGCTGCAAGAATGAAGAAATCAAAGAGTTTTTATATGGCTAAGCAACTGTTTCTGATATATCTGTTTTGAAGGGAAAGTAAAATTATCCTCACCGTCACACACTGTAAATGTTCACTTGAAAGGAAATCGAGTACAAATTTAACATTCTTCGTGTTACTAACGGAGCTCACTGACTACATTGAAGGTTCTGGGAAAAAAAAAAAAAAAAAGATTTCTTCATTCTTTGGCCGCAGACTGCATTTTTCACCTGTTAGTATTTTTGTTACTAATATTTAGAATGATAAAGATTTTTCTCGGACATGCTCTAAATCAGAAAAAAAAAAACTTTATACCAACAATTTATCTAAAACATACAACAGAACTGATTATATAAATATTTTGAACTATTGAAGTAATGCTAATTAATATTACTAAAAATATATATCGGGTATACTCACAGGTTTATATTCCGGGATACCATCAGATATATTTAATTTAGCAATTTCTGCTTTAAGTCTCCGTCTATGATTTGGTTTAGTAATTCCGATGGCAGTGAGGTCCTATTTTAGGGAGGGGGAGAAAAGAAATATCAGTTGACTGAGTACTTTTAAAGCTAATTGAATATAAATATTTTGACCCGAAAAAAATCAATTAAAATAACAAATTATTTGTGTATAAAAAAAATCATTTAAAATCTCTTATTTTTTGGAAGTCAATAATAATAAATCTATGTACTAAAACCAGCTATATTAAATTATTATATTGTAGAAGAGACATTAGTTAACATCAGAATGCAAAATTACAGTTATTTGAAGACAAGCATTTTTGATATATTCTCACACTAAAGAAAGAAAAAGGGGGAAAAACTATTTTTTTTCCTTTTAAAATATATTCTTCACCACTTTCAAAGAGTCGGTTTAGTGCCCTTTTTAGTAAACCAACAGGTTGAAAGTTTTAGTCATGTTCATTTAAGGAAGGGATGCTTTAATTTTTCATGAGCAAATCCATTTTCAAATTTAAGGGAATAAACAAACAAACAACACCACAAAAAAAAGGTTGATTTTGCTCTTAAAGAAAAAAAAAATCATTTCTTTTTAATCATTTTGAGAATGTGTGTGTGTGTTAAAAATAATTATTGTAATTCTCTAATATTTAATATAATTTGAAGTACAGAATATCTCTAATATTTTATAAACAAAAATATTTAACAAGAAAACCTGTTTCTTTTGAGATTTAATTTTTATTTTAACTTTATAAATAAGGATTATCTAGTAAAGCTTAAAAAAACAAGGAAATAGCGACAAAATATTTTACCTCTGGAGTCATCCGCGTAATAGTGGGCATATCGTAACCTGCCAGCAGGAAAAATGGGATATACTCTTCAAAATGAAGGCTTGTCAGCCAGTTCGTCAGTACTTCAACATCCTGTTACCAAGGAAAAAAGGAAAAGAAAAATGTTTGTTGGATTTCAAGCATAACATGTTTTACAATAGTGGAGTATTGTATGCAATAAAAACTCGCTGGTAAATTCACAGAGCAAGATATCGACTTTGAGATTCTTAACCAGTTTCAAAGTACACATGGCAGGTTTATACTCATGCTCGAATTTTGTTATTATTTTAAAGTCGAAAACCGAAGGCTCAACTGTACTGTACTGTACTGTACTGATTTAAATATTAATATCAGCCAATAGGAGTACTTCAGGGCATGTAAGTTTGCAGTTGCTGTCTAATTTTGAGCTTTGCATGGAGAATTTCTGGCTCTGCGGCACATCTCTCATGCATCGAAAGAACATACAACGTCACAGATTTAATGTGCACATTTGATGAATACATTCGGTTTCAGCTCGACTATAAAATAAATAATAACTAGACTGATGCAACTGATCAGGTCTCTGGTTTTTAACTAGGTACTATATTCAAATACAGTGCCTATTCACAAGCAAGAGAAAGCACAGTTTACTTTATTACAATTTTATGCTAAATTATGAGAAATGTTGCATTTGTTGCTGGAAAGGGGCGTAGCCAGGGGGTGGCTGATAGGGCTGCAGCCACTCCCTAAATAAGTAAACGGAGAAAATTACGTATTTGTGGATAAATTTGATAGTTCCTCTTGATATCCCCATGCACATTTGGAAATTTTTATTGGGAAATTTGAGGTTCAGCTACGGACCTAGGCCAAATTAAAAGTCTTTTCTATTGTGTTTTTCCATCTGCAAAAATTTTAAACTAGAGTAATGATTTTTTTTTAAATTTTCATTCTTTCTTTTTTAATTCATTTTTTTATGCGAACACTTTCAGGCAAAATAAAGGAGGGGGGGGGGGGTATTCCTCTCTTCTCCCCCACCGAAAAAAAAAAGCTATCGATTTTTATAAGTTATATTGCATTCTAGATTTTGAGTTCTCCCCCGAAAAAAGTTCCTGGCTACGCTACTGCGGGGCTGGAACATCAAATAGTTACAGGCAGTAAACAGTTTTTTTATAGTTTATAATTACTTATGGGAGGGGTAAAAAAAAGGGCATGGCTTGTTTATCTAGTTCATTACCAGCAGGCTCTGTGCATTTAACAAATACATAAACACTGACCTTAATATTATTTTATTGTGGGTCCTGTACAGGCCCAGTGTATGCAACTAAATATAACCAACAAGAACTAATCCAAGCACAATTTCTATTTCTGTTCACAACAGTCATTAGCTGTCAAATAGGCAGCATTTTACGAACGGAAGAGAAACCCCCCCCCCCCTAAAAAAGAGTGGCATTTTAGTAATCTTCCAAACACGCAAATGATTAACAACCAATTCTCATCGCGAATTTAAAATTAAATCGTCGTTATCGTACAACTAAACTAACAGTTTTCCGAGAGTTCATTTGCAGAGAGAACGAAGCGCGACAGATTTTGGCTCGGTGCCAGAGGTGCCCATTAATCCACGCACTTTCTCTCTCTCTCTCTGCCCCCGCCTCGCATCTTCTACAACACTAATCCGTCTTAAATGCTGCGAGAAAAGAGCATGGTTGGCTCTTCGCCAGATAGCTGTCTTTCCTTCCACTCGAATTCTACAGAGCCAGCAGTGTTACAACCACTTTCGAACGAAAACAAAACACCAAAGTTAATTCGGAGGGGAGGAATCAACACTAAGTGGAGATAAAAATCAGATCTCCCACTCTTTGAATGATGTCCTTAGTCCCCCCATTTCTTTTTCTTATCACCATGATACTTCTCCAGAAAAGTCGAGATTTAAAAAAAAAAAAAAAAAAAAAAAAAAAAAGAATCGCTTTCAAAGCTGCCCTTAAAAGAAAGGAAAATGAAAACTAAATTTGGCATTGATTTTATAAAATCCCAAGCGGTGCAGAAAGCGGCGGGAATATAAAACATTTAAAAGAATAGAATCTCCCAAAGGCAACTAAATTTAGCTAACCTAAAATTCGGAAAAAAATGAGTTAGAAATTTATTTTATTTTTTTTAAGTTTGAGTGCTACGTTAAGAAAGCATTTAGTGTTTTGTTCCAAAGAAGAAAAAAAATACATAAATCTGGAGAGTAATACCTCAGAAGGGTTCTCAACATCCTGAAAAATTCAACTCAAAGTAATTTTTGCAGTGTTCCGAAAGACAAATTTAATCAAATTCGATTTGGTTAATGAAAACAAATCAGAACTTCTCCGACCAAATCGAAACAATTCATGTATTAAACGCAAGTTTTTTTTTTTCTTTCATCTTCTTCTGAGTTGCCTTCCCTGTAAAACAAGTTTTTCCTTCACAATACTCAAAGTGCAGTGAATAGACAAGCTAAACACAAAGAGAAAGTATTAAAAATAAGACAATCAAACGGAATACTCCAATGCTAGTCTTTCACAGATTTTATGGGAAGTTTGCTTTTAAAACTCTTTCCTCCTTCAAGTGGTCGTCAGTAGCAAAAAGCAGGATAAAACAAAAGTACAAATAAAAGAAAGCATTGGAAAAAATTGTAAACTGAAAATGCAGGCTCGAATATTTCACAAGCTAAATGGGGCAGTTACTTTCCCCCCCATCGATTGTAAAACTGTTTTAAGATACTTGAACAGGAAAAACAAGATCAATTGAAATAAAGAGCAGAAATCGTAAAAATTTGCAGTAAATTGCATGCAACTGAACGATTCTACAGGATTAAAAAGGGAAGTATTTTGCCTGTAAAATGACTTTATGCTTACGAGATAAAATACATGGAGAAGAATAACCGTAAAACAAAGCGTAAGATAAATTAACAAGAAAGATAAATCATGACAAATAAATTTAAAACTTAAAAAAAAAAAAAAAAAAAAAAAAAGGAGTTTAAGTATTCTACTGGCTAATAATAGAACAAGTTTCTCCTCTCATGCCTGTAAAACATTCTTTTCCTTAGAAGCACATTCAGTATAGAGAAAAAATACTTAAAGAAAAATGATTGTAAGAATAAACTAAAAACTAAATAAAAATATAAATGGAGTTTATGTATTCTACTGGCTAATAATAAAACTAGTTTTTCCTTTCATGCCTGTAAAACAATCTTTTCCTTTGAAGCACATTCAGAACAGAGAAAACACTTAACAGAAAACGTTTCTAAGAAAAAAAAACTAAAAACTAAATAAAAGGAAATGGAGTTTAAGTATTCTACTGGCTAATAATAAAGCAAGTTTCTCTTCTCATTTGTAAAATGTTTTTTTTATCTTCACGATACATTCAGTAAGGGGGGGGGGAACATCAAGATTAAATAAAAGCGACAGTAACAATGAATTAAAAATAATCAAGTGTAAGTATTTTACGAGCTAATAGTTTCTGTTCTGGCCTGTAAAATGTGTTTTTCCTTCGAGAAACTATTACTACGGAGTAAATTTGAACAATCGAGGATACATGTAATTAAAAGTCGTGAATCTGCAACTGTTCTCAGAACTCAAATTTGCGTAATTAAGGTAACCCAAACCTTGTCTCACAACCAAAGAAGTGTGAAATATTTAAATTAAGTGATCGTTAAAGAAACAGCGATATATCAGAATAAAACGAGAGGAGGAAAGTACTTGAGAATTACATAAAATAAATGTTAATTCTTGAACTCAAATTGAGACATTTTAGAACGTATGTACAGGTTTTCTTAACAGAAAAAGAGAGGGGAGTCAATTTACTACAGACTTATGAATGAAAAGGCGCAACTTATGTGTCATTAATTAATTAAACTGTTAAAGACTACATATTTGTTTTTCAATGGAGAGGAAACTGAATAAATTAGGTTATGCATTCATCCTAAATAAATTTTAAATTTAGTTTACCTATGAAAGAATCAAAACATTTCGAAGAATTTTATTTAACGGTCGGTCAGAGTAAGTTCGTTATACTGCTTTGGCTCTACATTAGTAGCATCTGAGAGAATCGAAATAGAGCAGAAAACAAGATTTTCTACAAGTCTGTATGTATGTATGCACGCTACATAACAAAAAGAACATCTAAACTTATGCACGATGAAACCTTTAGTTTTGATCAACTGTATTCAGTGTATTAATTACTTTCTCGGAAAAATCCTACCGCCTCTACACAGGCTTCACAGCAGGGACGGAGGCAGAAGGTAGGCCTGGGTTCCTTCGGAAATTTGGATTTTTGTTAATTGAAATCTAACAATCAAGCTTTCTTGTGAGAAATTCTACATTTCCCACTTTTTGGGTTCTACCAGATTTTTTTTTTTTCTCGCTACGTTTTTTTTTTTTTACAGTATCTACGTATAAATAAATTTTCTTCTCAAAATATTTTAGTATGTATTCGCTCGGTACTAGCTAAAAAATCCAGAACCAATCACAATCCAGAATAACCTCATTGAATAGATGCATAAGCACGAGAAAAACAATGTTTTATGAAACATCGACAGTTTGCAAAAGGAATAGGAAGATCCCCAGGAACCTATAAAGGTTTTTTTAAATGTAAAAAAAAAAAAAAACTTGTCTTAATTTAAGAAGTAATGCATAATCTATATTATATGTGGTTTATGCAAGATCCAATCCAATCATAACATAACGAAAAAGCGAGGTACAGTTTTTTAACGACCTTAAACACTATCCCAAGATGTAACTTTACTGGCTTAAGAAAATAAAAATACAAAATTATTTAAAATATGTTTTCTTAAAAGTATTCGATTTTTTTAAAGTTATGGATTTAATTTTAAACACATGATCTAAAATGACAATTTAACATACTTCAGCTAACTGCTAATTGTTATTTAGCAATACTAAGTACCCAACAGCTGTATTAAGTACCCAGTTTCTCCTTGCCCATGTATACATCCTGTAATCAAATACTCTATTTCTTCCTCAAAAGCAGGTTTCACAAACTGTGCTCCTCGAAAAGATGTCGCCTTGCTTTCGCCTCGATCTCACTGGCCTCAGATATAAGAAGTATTCCATGAAATCGCACAAGGTGCTTCTTCAAAATTCAAACATCCAGAAAGTGCTCCCAGGGAAAGGCTTGAGAAAGCATGCTCTAAATCAGTGGTTCCCAACTGGTGGTACGCAATGAAGTTCAAGTGGTCCGCGAAGCGAGTGTTAAAAATATAATTGTGTTTTCACAATTTCAGGCGGTAAAAAGACAAAAAACGTAATTATTTACGCTAATTTCTAGAGAATTAAAAAAAAAATGTTTCATAATCCTCACAAAATAGGGAAAATATGGGAGGGCACAATATTAAATACAATTCGATAAAATATTGTAACATCTCAGACAAGCTTTTGTCTTCGGTTATAAGTATATGTAAACAGGATTCATCATCTATTATCAGCATCATTGAGCGAGTGGAAATAATGCGATTTTTTGAATTTTTTTTTTTTATCATTCATTTTGTGCAAAACGTTTTTTACGATTTTATTCCCAATTCCCCACCCCCCGAAAAAATTCTTTTCAGTGGTATTCGGTGGTTAAGGGGAGTTGGGAGCCACTGTTCTAAATACATCAATATCCATTTCTCTCAATAATTTCTATGCGATCTCACTCAGAGTTAAGTAAAAGTTACATCCAACACAGCGTGATCGTAAAAATCAACACAAACCTACCGGTGGAAAGAAAAATGTCGAATAAACAAAACACTTATTCATTTAGGGAATAAAACGTAAGGCGCGCACTAATACATATCGATTCTTTGAAACAAATGTTGCCAACCGGTGAAGAAGAAATCGTTGAGAAAATTTAGCTTCTTTTTCTATACTTTTATTATTTCCACCTTCTTCACGCAGCGTGCGGATAAATTCGCATCGATTATTTCGCCTTCTGGAGCGTAAGGCGAGGAGGGGCGAGAGTGGAAGGTTTTCCGTGTCACTTTTCTCGGTATCCGAATGCTAATTGAGCAGTATGAGGTTTCAAAATCTAATCACACGCTTCCGAAAATATCATTTCGAAACACATTTGTTAAGAGTGGTATGTCCAAGTGAAAGGGAGAAGTTAAGCGCTTTCAGTTGCAACATAAACACAGCTAATAAAGAGAGGGAAGTCGGAATGTTCGGCGGAATTCATTCAAATTCAATTTCTGTTGTGGTTTCATGAATTTGAAAGCCCCAAATCGTTATTGGGTGACAGATAAAAGTTTACTTTATATTTGCCAGTTAAAATATCTTTACTTGAAGTAAGTAAATATTTTATTTTTCAACTTTTGAATGGAATAATTTATTCAATCTTAGATTTTCAAATTTAAAAAGAATTAAACAGGATTTTTTTTTTTTTTTTTAAAGCGAAAGTTCTATAATTTATCAAAATCTAGTTTTTTAGGCATTCGTGGGGGGGAAAAAAGAAATCTTACTTACATTTTAGACAACTTTAGACTAAGTAAATAAAATGAAAGTAATTAATCGTAATATTATATCAAACTAAGCACGATACTGAGATAATGCCAAAGAAAGGTGTACATTTTTCGAACTCTAGAAAATATTACCACAGACACATATGAAAAAACACTCAAAATACTGGTGTTAAACGATAAAGTAATTAAAAAAAACTTTGTAAAAAACACACATAAGAAGTAAAAGGAAAGAGGATACGCGTTTCGTTCAAAAATTGTTTTGAACTTCTTCAGTCCAAGCCCTTCGACGTAAAGAACACAGGGAACTGAAAAGAGAAAAACAAGCAAGATGTTGCCACAAGGGGCAAAGAAAAGACGAACAAAACCACGGAGAGGGGAGAAAAAAATTAAAAAAGGGGGATAAAAAGGAAAGGAAAGAAGCACAAAAAATACAGAAATAAAAAAGGAATAAAGAAAAATAATAAAAAAGGGAACACACAAGTACAAACACACACAAAAAAGAGAAAACAGAACAAACAAACAAAAAACAAATAGCACACGTATTTTTTTTTTTTATAAAAACCACGAACAGGACAGCACAATAAATATATATATAAATAATTTTTTTTTTAATAAAAACGAAAAAGAAAGACAGTAACACACGTATATACACATTAAAGAAACAGGGGAAAAAAAGGGGGGGGTAGACGAAGAAAGTGAAAAGAACCTTACAACAGCAACTTCCAAGCAGAATGAACGAAAGGAACGGAAGAACCATCGTTCACAAGACGATCTAAGTGCTGGGTAATGGAAAAACCTTCCAAAAAATCCAGATGGGACAAAGACTGAGGAGTGCACAAAATCTTAGCCTTAGAAAACTGAAATCGATGATTGGAATTCCAACAATGTGAGGCAATAGAAGATTTGGAAAGTTCGTGCTTAGAGACATATCTCTCATGCTCTTTGAGCCTAAATTTGAGAGCTCTTCTGGTCTGACCAATATAGCCCAAATCACAAGATTCACAAGGAATATAATAAACACCCCAACGGTTCTCAGTAGGAATAGGATCTTTAAGGGAAGAAAATTTAAGTTTATTAACAGGTTTAAAAATGACTTTGAAACCGAAATTTTTGAGAAGTTTAGAAACTGAAGAAGTTCAAAACAATTTTTGAACGAAACGCGTATCCTCTTTCCTTTTACTTCTTATGTGTGTTTTTTACAAAGTTTTTTTTAAATTACTTCACAGACACATATGTATATACATGGTATTTTGGATTCGTGATGAATTCCGAGTTTTATACATTATCTGACGTTCTTTGGTAAAATGTCACTCCCCCTCTGAAGATGTGGGATTACGGCTCGTTAGCTACACGTGGCTCTAGGCCGAAGAGTGGGGTGCCCTCCGTGATACCCCACTCTTCGGGATCGGTCTTTCTATAAGGGGTCCTAACCCTCCCCTCTAAGAATTGAAATACCAGTTTGTTTCCATCCCCTTGTTAAACGTCATCTATTTTCAGCGAAGTTAATAGCCTCCAGGCACTTAGAAACACTTTATAAAACAAATATATTATAATTAAAACGTTACATATGAAAGAAAAGGTAATTCAGAATGTTTATTCGCAAGCGCATGCTACCATTCTTTATGTGGTTTAAACCAGGAATGTCTAGTAAGTTTCTTCCCTTAAGCTCGGTTATATGAATATTTGCGCCAAACTGGAAGAATGGCAGAGAGATTCCTCTTTACTGTAAAACTATTTTTTTTTTTCTACAAAAATATTTCTTTATTCGTAATTAGAAAATATATAATATTAAAGTAGACAAACTGGCACTCAGATGTACGTAAAGCCATATTCCACACAGCTTTACTTCTTCGAATTCACAAACTGTAAAAATATCAACATTCCCCAGTATAAGAAGATTTTAAAAAGGAATTCCAACGACGCAAGCAGATTTCTTCGTACAAGCGAGAGAGGAGAACGTATTTAAATATCTCTGCACACACAAACTATTATATTCCCCTGCTTTATTTTATTCTTTTTTTTTAAAACCACATTCTACCCCACAGAAACACGGATATATAATGCTAATAAAAGTCCCGCATCTTTTTACGAAATTTGTGAGTAGGGGGGCGACATATATATATATATATATATATATACTCTGGTTCCCAATGGAACGTGCTAGTTCGGTTCAGCAAATAATTTCTTAGTATTATACAGGAGTGGGGCATACATCCCCTGTGGTCGATAATAAAATGGCAGAGTGGGGATCAGGTGGTGTGGCATCTACACGTGACCAGAGACTCATTTCTTTTCCTCCCGATTGAATCACCTGAAATGTGTGCAGGGGAGAGGAGGTGGGGGGAATCCGCGAGAATCAATAAGGAAAATGCATGCAATCGGAATCGATAGATACACATCGTAGACGTGTTCTAAGAAGGTATTTGGAAAATGTCTCGTCCATTTATCTTTTCTTGAGCGTTCTTTCGCTCGTCTCTGTCATTATTATACAGTATAATAAAGGTCTGTTTGGTATTTAAGAACATTTTTTGATGCTGATCTTCGGGTGGGAGGATTTATGCGGAGTCAGAAAATTCTAATAATTTAATAGTTACATTTTTATTAACTAAACCGTAACCGTAGGCCCCACTTGTGCAGAAGTAGTTAAAAAAGTAATATAAATGCAGAACATTTCAATTCTGGCAAATTTTACTATGACCAGCAGGTCTTGAAATGGCATCTCCTCTTCACTACTCTTCAAGAACATTTCCTGTATCCGCATCATTTCTTTGTTTTGTCCACCAACTCGATTTTATAGGCCTTTAAAAAGATATTAAAGTCCTATAAAATCGCCCCTTCACTTTGTTTTTCACTAATAAGTAAAATATATATATATATCGAAAATTTGGTGGGACACCTATGTTTATTTATATGAAATGCAATTTCATATAATATAACATTCATTTCATATAATATATAAATTTCATATAATATAACACGGACAGCTATGTTATATTATATGAAAATTTTGGTGGGACAGCTATGTTTATTGGAAAACTAGATGGGGTCACATTAACAGAACAAATACTCTTGATTGAAATTAATTAAGAACGCTGTAAAATAGCACAAAAAAAAATATATTACAGTACGATTGTTTCGGGTGGTAAAAAGGTCCATTTTTGCTCAGCTGCAAAATGTTGCATCATCCATTTTACACAGTTCTTAATTAATTTTAACTTTAAAACATCAGCTTTTCGAGTCTTCTCATTACTTATTACTATCCACTACCAAATAAAGTTTAGTTAACAACCCGCAGAGAAGATGCATCAAAATACTGAGCGATTAACGCGACAGCTGAAAACGAGAATTTCGAAACAGCCCGCCTGTAAGTTCAGTAAAAAATTTTCTCCCATTTGCGCCCCCCACGCGAAACAAAACGAGTCGCAATTAAGAACTTCAATTTATCTCCAGTTCCCAGACTAACAAGAATGGAACGAAGGATTCTCGTTAACAGTTAATTTATGTGCAGAACTGTAATATTCTAACGCGTAATGAAAAACAAGTGAAAGAGCGAAGGAAGGGGGAAAAAAAAATCCATCCTCTTTTTCAGTAATTCTATTTTCTCCCTCTGGCTCTGGCACTTCTCATTTTTTAGACAAGAATGTCATTTATGAAATATTTTAGCAACTCTGGATAGTGTGAAGCGAAGCTCGGTTAATTATTATTATTATTATTTTTTTTCTTTCTTACGTAGCGTCGAATACGTTTTTCTTTTCCGTGTTCCCTCGAATAAAACTAACTATTTTACTCTCTCCGCCTTTTCATTTTTTAGTTAATACACAAAGAACTGCGCGGAATGAATAAAGGTTATAAATGATGCAGAAATGTTAATTAATTTTAATAATATTCCGATTAACGCTAGTGATACATTAAATAACGACGCGATGGAGTAATTAGAATATATAATGTTATTGTCACAATATATTACTGCTTAGTTTTACACTATTCGAACAAAGGGAACTATAATTGCTAAGCAATCGCAACTCAAAGTCTCTATCTGCGCATTTTTCTATATTTTAATTATTGTAAAAGGATTCCGATTATAAACGATGCATAAAAGATGAAATCATTTTACTAACACTACGTTTAACGAATCTAGTAAACTACTATAAGGTTTAGCACACTATAATTAGAATACGTATTGTTGCTATAATAAAAACTCAAGTAAAGATGGGGCAAAAATCAAAGTGAAAATAAAATAGTTTGTTAAAAAACACACTATTTTTAATAGTGCAGAGCATACGTTTCGGGGGGTGCCAGAGTCCACAACAAAAAGTCCAAATTCCATTTCAGTAAAATGGCTTTTGATATAACCAGAAGTTCTGTTAAAATATAAATACTGATACATAAAGAAAATAGGGTATAATACTTTTAATTTCTCCCCACCCCTTTACCCCCAATACTAGCGTTTCATTTCACCCCAGGTATTCTCCCAACCCTTCAAATACGTCTTCCGCCATGCTTACTAACAAACATTTAAACCTTTGACATTGGTAGACAAAACACCAAGAAGGATAGAATTATGAGGGAGACGCCATAATTTAACTGTGACATGTTGCTTAGGAATGGTAAAAACATAATTTTACCATTGGTAAACACTTACCATTGGCAGTTGGAATATATATATATATAATTTTTTTAAAGCACTAAAATGTACACTATTTTAAATAGACCCTTTTCGAAAGACTGAAATAATAAAAGAAAGGTTTATTTTACGTTGATAGAAATAGTAAATGTTTATAGAAATAATGAGAAAATAGCCCTTAAAAGGTTACTTAGCTCCAAAATTTATTCTCATTAACATTTTTAAAAATTTGTTTAAAAATACTTTTGTCGAATTTAAAAAAAACATTTGACAAAGAAATAAAAATTTAGAATAACAAAATGTATAAAAAAATATACGTATATGACGATCCATATTTAATATCGGGGGGTGGGGGGTTGGCTGAGCCTTCAGAGCCCCCCCCCTTTCCGTCGATACGCCATTGTGCTTTTACCAGGAGGAGCTTGTGAGCTGTGTTGATGTAACATGGTAGAAAATCTCTAACCCATAGTTTATAAAGAATACATTATTCCCAAGTTATTTTTGCAAACAAAAACGATATCAGTATTTATAGGAACATGCCAACTAACGGCAGCAGACAGAGAACCCGACATGCTGACAACATATACGAAAAATAAGCGACTAAAGCGTCCGGAGAAAATGTGTTTACCCTAGAGGGTGGTCGAATAACGAGAGCAAAGAGGAAGTGAAAAAAAAAAAAAAAGGCAGTATTTCTTCTTAGACTTCAAGACTTCAAAAAGCATGCTTTGACAGAGCTGACACCTATTGTTTTTTCTAGATTTTTTTCCCTCCCACCACAAAGAGCTTTTTTTTTTTTCCCCTTCTTCTTATGCATATAAGAGCATGTCGTCCTCGCCACTTCAGAACGTCAGTCATATTTCGGTAGGAGGAAAAGCTTAAAAAGGGGAATTTTTTCAACCCCGCCATACTTTCTTTCACGACTTCATCATCCCATCTCAAGAAACCATTTTTGGATCGCAAGGAAGAAATATATATATATATCTTCTATATTTATATATTTTCAACCAGTATAGATTTTTTGGGGGAGTAAAGTAAGTCTTGTGGAAAGATCCCCCCCCCCCCCCCCGGCATAAATACGACAGGAAAGTCTACTTTTGATTTTTAAAGCAAAGAAAAGGCGTTAAGTGCAAATTTGCGGAATTGCATTCTCTCGTGGGTGAAAAGAAACCGATTTTGCTTTGAAAGTTTCCCCTATTACCAATCGTCTCGGCGCAACGCTATCAGTAAATATAAAATTCAAATCTCTCCCCCCCCCCCCCCATTTCTCGATGGCGTGGTTGCAAGGGGAAAAACAGCATCATTGTTGTCTGTGGTGGTATAAATGTCAAGCGTGAATGTAAAAAGGTCGTTTTGGGGCACTCACTTTCTTTCTAGATTGGTCAGATTTCGGATTTCAATTACCTTTAAACCTTTTGCGTACAACACGGTTCATTTTGACAAAGATAACAACAAAACTTTAAAATCGGCTCAGTAGTTTTTTAGTTTAGGGAAAAAACACACATTATATATAATCGACAGAATATTTTCAACAGAATTGCACGTGTGCTCACGGTAAAATAACTGCATCCACTTCTCTGGTCGCGGTAAGGGCCGAACAGGGTCTAGTGGATAAAACACTGAAAATGATAGATGGCCCACGTGTGAAGGTCCAGGGTTCTGGCCTACATCGCGGCTGTCGATTCAACAGATATTAGAGCTCCATAAAAAGTCCTCCGACTAAGGCATCCCTCTTTCAGGCAGACAGCCCTTGAGTAGTTTTCCCTTAAACGCAAAATAAAATTCTCATCGGTAAGAATGTGATTTTTGTTTATTTTCCTTAAAAATCCATGCAGCATTTGAACAAAAAGCAGTCTTAAAATTTTCAACGCAGTATTCTCCAGTATTAAGAAGAAAAAAAAAATAAAAATTAAATCAACTCCTACTTAGGTCAACAAAGAAAATTATTTTTAGTTCATTTTTATTAAATTTAATTAATTAATGCAGGGCCGTTTATGAAGCAAGGGTAGATACCGTTAATAAAGTTTGTTTGTTTAGTTTTTGTTTTCATTCATTTTTAATCCCACGTAACAGTATCTAAAATTAATTAATTTAATTTAATTAATGAATGAATATTTGAAAGAACTGTATTAACATCAAGTGCCATCCACTACAAGTTTAAAAAAATGTATTTGAACTTGAGTGGATGAATAAAGAGTATTTTATTAACGATTGAAAATTTGAACAAGATATATAAAGATAGGGAGAGTGTGAACTAACAGTTGGAATTGGGGGGGGGGGAAGTGAAAGCTGGAATAAACCGAAAGAAATACGCGTGGATATAAATATAACAGCAGGAATTCCAAAATACTTCAACAAAAGAATTTATACTTCTATACAATAAATTTCAAAATCTATATGAAAAGGAGAAATCATATATATATATATATTTTCCCCCTTACTCTTAGGATTAGATGCCCATTCTGCTTTAACCCTTTGAGGCGCAACCCTTTCCCAATGCTGAAAAAAGGGCAGCCGTTGCCATCGCTCGACTTAACTACCAGCAAGATGGCGGACGATCGAAACGTTCATCGCGTGCCACAGATCTAGAGACCCTTTTTTTACGACAGCTGGCTGTCGTCAAAAAAGGTAAGCTGGGCTGCAAAGGCTGCTGGTAGTTAAGTCGAGCGATGCAGCCAGCTGTCGTCAAAAAAGGGTCTCTAGATCTGTGGCACGCGATGAACGTTTCGATCGTCCGCCATCTTGCTGGTAGTTAAGTCGAGCGATGGCAACGGCTGCCCTTTTTTCAGCATTGGGCAATCTATCCAGCTGCTCTCACGTTCTTCCATTTTTCAGCAGATGTCAGTGTTGTTAAAAATAATCGTGACCATTTTTTTATGGGAAATGACGTGCTAAAAAGTAAAAGATTCTCGTGGAGCTATGTCACCAGCAACTATTTTTTTTATAGAAATCAAATCTATTCTTTGACTGGCAACAGTCACGAAGAATAGAAAACGTCAGAGTTTGGTGTTCCCAGAGGTGAACACTACGCGTTAAAGGGCTAAGAGATACTGTTTCCAGCACTGTATGTCTCAAGGCATGATAATATCCAAAGCACAAAGCGCTTCGGCTATACCACTTCAAAATGCCAGTCATGTTTCAAAAAAGCAACTTTAAGGGGTGAAAGGGGGGGAAAAATCAATCCCCACCCCCCACCTCCTAACGGCACTTCGTCTTGGAAAACTCTTTTCTGGAGAGTTCTTCTCTGAGAATTTCTTCTTCTTCTATACATTTCATAACTAATACGTAAGTTTCGAATAAAGAGATCCAAGAAGTTTCTGGCGAACACCAGAATGAAAATTTCTCTCGCACGAAAGAACCAGAAACTCATTCTAATTCCGAAGAGAGAGGATGGAGGTTATTTGCAAGTCACTAGAAAATGTATTCAAGACTTTTAGAGAAGAAAAAAAAAAGAAAAAAGAAAAAAAAGAGGTTGTAAAAAGTTTGAAAAGGTGCTGATTTTGATTTTTGGGAAGTCGAGTTGTTGGGATAATTTGAAAATTGGAGTACTGAATAACAAATAAAGCTGCAGTATCAGAAGGAATCGTGTTAAACATATAACATTAGGGACACCGAAAAATAGTGTAGTTTTTTTTTTTTTTTCGTCGTATGCGGAAATTTCACCTAGCCAAAACAACTGAAGTTAATAATACGAAATTTGGCGTGTACATGAGTTTTTTAACATAAGTGCCAAATTAAACAGAATTTTCAGAAATTCTGAACAACCTATTGGGGATGGGGATAAGTGGACCGAATTGTTCTTTTCGCATACACCTCGTGATCTCAAAGAAGAAAAAAAAAAAGAGAAATAAAATTCTAGCTGCATAATACGACAAGTTAGGAATTCATAAAAATCAATTTCAGGGCATTTTGAATATTGTCTTTTAAAGGAAGTTAGACGTGAAAAAAAGTCGGGTCTCTTTATGAAAAGAAAAAAATTAGATTGTTTCATTTTAAAGCAAGAATTTTGTAAATAAATATGGATTTTATGTTTTTGAACAGCTTGTTTGCAATTAAAAACGTGCCGAAAAGTTATTTGTTTGAAGTTTTCGAACAAAAATCATCACGTTCCTGCCCACGAGTACTTTTTAAAAAAGTTGTTCGGAAATGTATTTTTATGAAATAATGCTGTTATGCATCGCTATGAACTGGGTTTTTCTGCAAATATACGCAAGGGATACTTGTATATTATTGCAACTTTTGTAATAGCATACAGGTATATCACGCTGAGTGAATCGACTTCTTAATACTTTGTTATTAAGAAATCGGTTCTAAAATGTTTGTATAATTTTACACACAACTGATGCCAAAATAATAACAATAATTAACAAGTTTGCTTCAATAGTTGCAAACACGCAACGGAAGAAATTCGCCTTTGTCTGGTTCGGTCACTTGGTTGTTGCGATTTACAATTTTTAAAGTCGTGACAAAACATTTTACATGACTACTTTAACACTGTAAAGAGTTAATAATGTCCACTATGGAAATTAGTGGCTGACAATTTATAAGTTTTGTTATAACGTTCCTCTGCGATTGTGCAATGCACTGAGAGTCTTGCACATTAATTATTTTATTTTATTCGTCAATTAGCAAGTCAAAGTTTGCTCTACTTGTTGAAGAATAATCCATTCAAAAAAGTATATCTGATACGATTTCGTCGTCTCGTAAAATCATAAATCTTGTCATTAAGCATAAAAACAAAAAGAAATAAAACATCCTTAACCCTTTGAGGCGCAACCCTTTCCCAATGCTGAAAAAAGGGCAGTCGTTGCCATCGCTCGACTTAACTACCAGCAAGATGGCGGACGATCGAAACGTTCATCGCGTGCCACAGACCTATAGAGACCCTTTTTTTGACGACAGCTGGCTGTGCCCCTTTTTTCAGTATTGGGCAATCTATCCAGCTGTTCTCGCATTCTTCCATTTTTCAGCAGATGTCTGTTAAAAATAATCGTGACCATTTTTTTTACGGGAAATGACGTGCTAAAGTGTAAAGGATTCTCGTGGAGCTATGTCAACCGCAACTATTTTTATTGAAATCAAATAAATTCGTCGTGACTGACAACAGTAAAAACGTCAGACTTTGGTGTTCCCAGAGCGGTTACACTGCGCGTTTAAAGGGTTAAAAGGCCCCCAAAATGTTGGGGCGTAGTAGCAAATAACTCTCGGGTGTAAAGGTGTTAAGTTCGCAAAATTGAACAAGTTTCCAGCTGGAAAACTGAAACATAATAATGCGAGGGAGTTCATAACATAGCACAAATGGCACTATCAATGCATTCAGTGGGAAGAGGTAAACATCCAGATGAAAAGCACTAAAATATAATGCAGCAATACCGCCGGAAGTATTCCAATTTCTATTTGAATTCAAAACAGGCATTTTCTATGACACAGGGTATTCTCTCTTTTCTCCCTCTATCCCTCTTTTAGAGTTAACTTCGTCGTTTCATATTTGCTCTCCTAAACATTATTCCAAAACCAGAGCACGGATTTTTGTGGGCGGAGGGCGGTTCAGGGGAGATTTCTTCGCCTATAAAGCCCCCACTCCCTTACCAGCAAAATTTTAATGCACCGCATAGATGGCAAGTCACGTCCACCGTTTACGGGGATACAAGCTTGTTAAGTGCAATAAAAGCGGAAAAAATTTCAACACCGTTGCCATAATTTTTCCAAGGAAATTGCGATAAATTGTTTTTGGGGAGGCACGTTTTCAATCGCCGGGAAATTAATGCTGCCGTAAGGCAGGGGAGAAAAGCGCTATGCGAGTTGGGGAGCGTTCGTTAAAATTTATATTTTAAGATACATTAAATGTCGTTAATTGCTAGGTAATGCAGACATGTAAAAGAAAAAGCGGGAACCACTAAAGAATTAAGCCTCATATTTGGTCCAAGACAGGATTCAATAAATAACCGAGGATATTTTTATAAAGTTTGAGGTCAAAATTTACAGGAGCAGTTATTATTTGTTTATTCTGTTTGGTAAGCGATTGTTTGTTGAATTGTGTTATAGAATTAAGAGAGAGTTAAAACGACATCGAAAAGCGTTTTTTTCAGAGTTAATATAATTTGCAAAGCCAAGTTGGATGCACAGGCGCACCCACGAAGGAGGCTATGGGGGGATGAAGCCCCCCCCCCCTAAGCTGGACAGTTAGATCTGAAAAAAGCTTTAAAAATTGAAAATATTGTCAATCAATTAAAATATATTTATTTTTTTTAATTTGTCTTCAAATTATTTCTAAAATATAAAAAAAAACCGCGTTGGTTTTTAAATAAATAGTTACTACAGTTAAACCCTATTACAACGACATTGAAAAAAATCAGAATTTACGTCTCTATAACGAGTCACGCTGATAGTGGGCTTGTGTTCTATTGGCAAGTGGTACAAAATATTTTGATGTTATACGAGAGTTATTACTATAATCGAGATCACTATAACCGAGTTCATCAGTATTTGTAGCCCCAGTCCCCCTAAACTAAAATCCTGAGTGCGTCACTGGTTGGATGAGCTTTCCAACTCTCCCGCCCTACCTCCCGGAACTGACTCTGTAGTAAATTTGCTAAATCTCAAGCGGAAAAGGATATGCTGCTGCAATAATTATGCTGTGTCCAATTAACACTTTAACGCGCAATGTTCCCGCTCTCGGAACACCAAACTCCGACGTTTTGACTGTTGCCAGTCACGAAGAATAGACTTGATTTCTATAAAGATAGTTGCGGGTGACATAGCTACACGAGAATCCCTTACTTTTTAGCACGTCATTTCCCCTAAAAAAAATGTCACGATCATTTTTAGCAGCACTGGCATCTGCTGAAAAATGGAAGAATGCGAGAACAGCTGGATAGATGGCCCAATGCTGAAAAAAGGGCAGCCGTTGCCATCGCTCGACAACTACCAGCAAGATGGCGGACGATTGAAACGTTCATCGCGAGCCACGGATCTAGAGACCCTTTTTTTTGACGCAGCCACAGCCAGCTGCATCAAAAAAGGGTCCCTAGATCTGTGGCACGCGATGAACGTTTCGATCGTCGGCCATCTTGCTGGTAGTTAAATCGAGCGATGGCAACGGCTGCTTTTTTTTTCAGCATTGGGAAAAAATTGCGCTTCAAAGGGTTTAGCTACCGTTTCTTAGTAATTTGTATTGCTGGTGCTATCTACAATTGCCATGATATGGGAATTAAAAATAACTTCGAATTAAAAACAAAAATGTAAAGAAAGGAGAAAAAGGACAAATATTGGACAGCTTCATATCTGAAAATGCAATTAATTTGTCTTTCCATATATGTAAAACATTGTGGGGGGGGGGAATACAGCCATCATATCCACTGTGTAAGTTTTCCATAGAAAGTACTGCCCGTAATGAATTTTCATAAAACGATTCTCCATGGTGACGAATATGTTTTGGCTTAATCGAAACACTGCTGTTGCCAATCTATGAAATTAATGTCACAAGCACTGCTTTGCTAGTTGTCAAACAATCGGACGGTAATAAGGAAGATTTTCTGCATTCATTTACACACCGGCGTTCGGAAAAGTACTATTAACCAAAATTAATTTATTAGCTATTAAATATGCGAATTATACCTCTATGAAAACTAAGATTTTAAAAAGCACTCTAATCACAAGCTTTTTATTAATTACACGAATAAGATTAACCCTTTAACGCGGGATTTCCTCTATGCGAGGACCCGAAATTCTGTCATTTTGACAGATCGGTCGCAAAAGTACTCGAGCATTAGTCAAGTTTCCAAGCTTTGATTCCCGAAGAATAAATCTGATTTCAGTAAAATACCACCGTACTTACCGGTGGCATAGTTACACGAGAATACTTACTTTTCTAAGCCTTACTTTAGCTCATATTTTGGCACATAAAAAGTAATCGATTATTGTAAAATCGATATCAGAATTATTTTATCAGTACTGGCATCTGCTGAAAACTGAAGAATGCGATGAAATTGCATCGATATAGAAGAACAACTGGATAGATGGCCCCAACGCCGAAAAAGTTCTTTGGCTCTGTGGCTCACGCGATTGGCAATTGGACCGGCCACCACGTTGCTGGTAGTTAAATTCAGCCATGCCAACGGCTGCACTTTTTCAGCGTTGGGTAGCATATCCAGTTGTTCCATAGAAAGTACTGCCCGTGATGAATTTTCATAAAACGGTTCTCCATGGTGACGAATATGTTTTGGCTTAATCGAAACACTGCTGTTGCTTTTTAAAATCCTAGTTTTCATAAAGGTATAATTCGCATATTTAATAGCTAATTAATTAATTTTAGTTAATAGTATTTTTCCGAACGCCAGTGTGTAAATCGATGTTAGTGTCTGTATCGATGTTAGAATGATTGCGCTTCAAATGGTTATCGCTGCACTAGAATAAAAGGCAGGCAGAAAATATTTTCAAACCTCAACATCCAAATTTGCTACAGCGAAAGCAAAATACTTATTTTTAGCTTACAGCTCCTGCAAGAAAAATATCACAGATGCTGAAAACAAGTATTGCCAATTAAAAAAAAAAAAAGTATTTTCCCGTATTTCACAACAAAAGCAAGTTTTTCTCTCCCAGACATCACGGGCGTTCAAGTCTGTGTTTACAAGGGATGTTCTGGAACTCATCTGTCTTGTCTTGACAGAATGAAGGATCTAAAGTTTAAAAATCCCATATAGACGAAAACTACAAAATATATTCTGGTAAGTCACAGTCACATTCATGTTTATTATATTTTGGTGAAGAAATGTTTCTAAAACGCCTAACTTCCTTTGTTATTTCATCTTCTGGCTGCATGCCTACACCGTATTTTATAACATCTTTATTTTTATTTTTTAATCTACACGTTAAAGAAAAGTAGTACAGTTTATCTGAAAATGTTCGATAAAATTTTTCTCCCCAAAACGTAAGTACTGAAAACACTTCTTTTAGCTACTTTCAGTGATCTTTAGTAATGAATGGAAATAGATTTTTACGCGAATAAAAAAGATGCAATCTTTTAGAATGTTACTTGTAAAATCTCAAACTTATTTTATTAAAAACAGTACAAGTAGTACTGATATTTCGTAGAGATAAATATAACTTATATTTTTCTTTTTTGGAAAATCTAAACTACTATTATCTTCCTAAGTGTTATCTTTATTTTAACCTCTTCAGACTTTGTGTTCACAATTGAGGACACAAAAATTAAAGTATGGATGCCTTAGACTTTGCACATAAAGAAAAAACTAATTTTCTCAGGCATTTAATATTCAAGATTTAATCTGCAATTATCAAGTACAATCTGAAATTATCAAGTACATCTGTACAAATTTAATCTGTATTATCAAAAGAAAAATCATTTACTCCAAAGAGAAATTATTTTTTCAGGCCTGAAAGTGCTAAGCATTTTCTAAAAGCTTCAGGGATTAGTACAGACACATAATATATTATATAACAGTGCTCTATTACACCCCAGTAGGAGTTTAAGCTTTACTCCTTTATTTCTATAAGCATTAACTGCAAACACACGCACCAGAAAAAGGTTGTTTTGTTCCACTCTAAAAAAATTCTTTTGTATAAAAAGTTAAATTCTAATTTAAAATTAAGTTTTTTTTTTAACGAGGCATAACTGGTCACTGATAGACACGAAAGGATTGTGATAATATAGGGACTACGTTAACCATGGGTGCTCATATAATTGTTTGTAGGAGGTGGAAAGTCAAGGAATCTGCCCCTATATTCTGTTGAACCACTTCTGCGACGTACCAGTACGTAAATAATAGCGGTAATATGGGAACTGGGAGAGGGGCAGAAGTTTAGGAAACGTGACCCTTCTAGCCCATAGGTAAAAGTGCCCATGATAACCCTTTCAGTCTCGTAGTAATAACAATTGGAAATCATAACATTCACATGTGTTTTTCAGATTTCTTTTCCATTTAAATTATATTTGCTTTTTTTCCTGTATGATGCACTACTTTGCGTTAAATAAAGAAAATATAATTACAGATATATTTCAGAGGCAAAAGAATCTGAAAAACACTTGCGAATATTACGAGACACCAGTTGCAATCACTGGTGTCTCGTAAGAAAGGGTTAGACGATTCCACAAAGAACATAAATGTAAGGCACGTAAGGTGGGAATAATTAACTAAATAGTTGTTAAGATATTTCCTGCATTTATGTAAAACGTAACTTAAATTAAAAAAACAAAGAAACAAATACAATCTCAGTATTGGATAAAAATCAAGATAGATTGATTCGACTGGCAGCATTTTGTAATTCAGCGGTTACCTAAGCAGTTACTTAGATTTGTTTTATGCATGGATCAGGGGTGGTCCCCTGCAAACGTAAAAAAAGCCCCCCCCCCCCCTCTTTCATGCTCCAGATCGTAAAATCGCGCTTTAACGCTTATTGCAGAGAAAGCGCGCCCTTGGATTGTGCGAGAGCATTTTTTTTTGACATTTATGATACATATTGCACAGGGTGGTTATGATTAAAACTTCCCCTATTAACAGCATTCTGCAGATGAAACGGGTGGAGAAACTGCTTCCAAATTTGGCATAGACGGTACACGAGATGCACTCAAGGAAGTTTTTTTATTTTTAAAGTTTAGTTGTCCACTATGTTGCGCTTTGCATAGTGAAATAACTTTTTAAAAAAAAGGCCGACATTAGTTAATAAATGATTTAAAGTTGTTCAATAAATTGTTGAAATTATTTGTACATTTTGAATCAGCCATTTCCGTAGTTAAATTTGCTGTTTTCAACACGAAACGCGCCACCTAATGGATATTTTTGAACTAATATTTTTTTTTAATTCCTTGGGCGCATCTTTTTATAGTCTATATGCCAAATATGGTTACAATCCTTTCCTACACCCGTTCTAGTTGTAGAATACTACGAAAAGTTTAAATATAACAATCCAGTATTTTGACCGACGATGGTTCGATGGTATTGCCAGTCCTGCGACGATAGAAACAAAAATTAAGTGTTCTTAACCCTTTAACGCGCGGTGTTCTCACCGTGAGGACACAAAACTGACGTTTTGATTGTTGTCAGTCACGAAAAATAAATTTGATTTCAATAAAAATGCTTGAGGGTGACATAGTTAGCACGAGAATCCTTTACTTTTTAAGCACATCATTTCCCGTAAAAATTGTCAGGATTTTTTTTAAACAGCACTGGCATCTGCTAAAAACAGGCGAATACGGTGGAAATATATTGATATAGAAGAACAACTGGATAGAGACTGCCCAATGATTAAGAAAAGGGCAGCCGTTGCCATCGCTCGATTTAACTACCAGCAAGATGGCGGTAGATCGAATCGTTCACTGCGCCCGCACAGCCAGCTGTGTCAAAAATGGTCTCTGGATCTGTGGCACGCGATGAACGATTCGATCGACCGGCATCTTGCTGGTAGTTAAATCGAGCGGTGGCAATGGTTGCCCTTTTTTCGGCTATTGGGAAATGGTTGCGCTTCAAAGGATTAAGACGGGAGGAGGTGACGGTGGTATAAAAAGACAGGCCGCTAAAGAAGGCATGCAGTAAAAATATCCAAGGAACTTACGCGTCGCACGGGGGGCTTAGCACTAGCAGGGGGCGGTCCGAAAGGACCCCCGAAGTACCCAGCACCGAGTTCTTCTCTATTGGATTTGGATGGATACATAGAGTCAGTGTCACGCCATTTCGATTCCGGGAGCCATGGCCACATTGGCAGCTTGAAAAAACGCGGGCATCATCATCATCATCACCCGAGAAGGGAGTGGCTGAGACGTTTGCTGCTCTAACAGAGATCGAGAATGCGACACTCGATTCGCATCTTTTTCCTGTTTTGCCCCCGATGACAGAAAGCAGATTGAAGGAGGGTCGCGGTGTCGCTTTTCACCGAAGAAACAAGATGGATGGATGCACAGGCGGTCGCGGTTGGATCTCTTCTTCCACAAGGGAGGAAGTGAATCTCTCAGTGGCGCAATTGGATCAAGAAGACGTCAACAAGTCATGGCCACTCATGCCATTCATTTCCGCTAAATTTGGACCTTTCATTGAAGCAGCTACTGTGGCATTCGCGTTTTTCTGAAGCACAAACATGAGGGGAATTAGAACGACCGTAATGTTGCTAGATGATAACTTAGAATTCACGTGTTAGTTAGTGATATATGTAACATAATGATCGGCAATTTATTTCTGCAAAGACAGTCTAATTAATTGAACATTTTTTTTTTCTTCTGAATATTATGAAATTCTACAATGGATTTTGCAGAGTAAATAATTTTTGGAATTGTTGCATTTTGATATTTACCAATAGCAGAAGCATAAGTGTACTTACACAGTATTCGTTGTTATGATTTTTTTTTAATGGTTGGTAACATCGACGAGTATTTCTTCAACACGTTCTTTTTTATGTTTCATCGTCAAGCTACATGAGTGGAACGTTTATTGTTTCTCAAAGACTTATTCTTTTGGCATAGTTTCCTACTTTTCAGAAGTCAGAAATTACGTCATCACAACGCTGAAAAAACCAGAGAATTCCTTATTTTTAAAGCACATTTTCGATTTTTTTTTGGTTTGGTTAATTGGAGTTTGGTTACTTTCAGCTCATAACATTGAGAAGTAGCTGGTGCATACACTTTTGTGACAGGAGCAATTTTTAAGACGTTCAATATGAAACGGTATTGCTTAAAGGTAGAATTTTAAACGGTGAAATAAAATTGTTGAATACGCTTGCTTATAGTAATCGAAACGCATTTAGACGTTGAAGTATGTATATACGTATTAGGATAACGAGCAGACGATAATTAGAATGATCCAAACAGTTTTACAGAACTACTATTGAAGATCAGAATATTTTACCACAAATAGATATCGTAAAATACTTTCCAGGATTGTAAAGGATTCACATATCCAGAGGTAGGTAGATATAATTTGAATTTCTGAGATCTTATGCGTTCATTTAGATTCCGCTAAGTGCATTTGATTAAGTCGTGATCCATAACAGTAGAATGCTAGTTGAAACTACTCACAAAGGACACAAATAGTAGAGTATAAAAATTAGAAAATCTCTTGGCAAACTCTCTTTCGATAGTTATAACAGGACGAACAAATTAAGGTACATCAATAAAGGCAAAACACCAATGCAAGCGGCAAGTCGAGTTGTCAGTTTGCAGAGGCTGTGTATATACTCGGTGAAATCTAAATTAAAATTTCAAAGCATCCAACGTATAAAAACTAAAATTACGTATTCAAACAGAGCAACGGGTTTAAAATTGTGCTGTATTAAAAAATTCTTATTTATTCTGGACTTTGATTGCGGAAGAACGTGTGAACGTAAGGCAAGATAGAAATGAAGGTACCGAAGATGACTTGAAGGCAGAGACGTCTCCAGTCTTTTGATTAGTACTTATTTTGATAAATCACAATGTTAAACTCACAGAACTGGCGGAACAGAGGGACAACTGCACAAGTTATGAAAAAGGCAGATACATGAATGGCAACTGATCTGGCAGCTGAATAATCATTTTAGCCATCAGAAGAATAATTCGCCGGCGTGCAATTATGCATATGCACTTATATATCTATATATATCACAGGTCAAAGGATGCATCTCTCAGCGAAGTCCACTTGGAGGATCGATGGTGGTAGATAGGTATCGTAAAGATGCTCCAGCAGGACACTAGTTGCAAGGCCCGCCGCTGCTGCGTTGCGCCCGTCTCTCGTTCTGCGCCAGTCGAAGACATGATCAGAGTGCACCTCTGACAGACGGGGCGCAAACACACTCTGACGAAAACCAGAGCAGGGGCACGCGTCGACTTACGCAGCTCCTTTCCATAGCCGCTTTGGAGAGAGACAGAGAGAGAGAGAGAGAGAGAACGAAAACAGAGAGAATAGACCAGCTCCATGTAACAAGCCAGCAGCACGGCTCAGGAAACAGGGTTGCCGGAACAGAGAGTGTGTGTTGCGCCGGAGAAAGTCGCCAAAACGGAGAAAGAGAGAGATCTCCAAGTTGCCGATAATGGGAAATGTTAACCGAAGTCCTCTGGGGTGGTGATTCCGAGGTGATGCTCTAAAAAGCATTTTCTATCGGTATTCTTGGGCGATAAGAGATACTGTGGAAAAGTAACTGCACAGAAAGAAAGAAATGGTTCTTCTAAAAGAGATACTATCTTGTAATTTCTGTTAGAGATGGGACAGCACGATCAGAAAAAGATTAATCGACGATATATAGAGGGATTTATCTCTTCTTTTAAATGACATAGTATTATCGACAGTACTAGGCCATAAAGATTTACCAGAATTTATAGGATAATATTCTTCCTTAGGCATAAGTGAAAAGATATTCAATAAAGTATAAATTTCATTTTAATAATTTTATCCTAGTTGTTTTTCTCCACTCTCACTTTTGTGTGTGTGCGTGGGGGATTTTCGAAAACATAAGGTTTGGAGCATTGAAGCGTCACTATTTATTTTTACTAATCGAATGAACAAGTGTAGAGAAATTCCTCGCACCTTGAATAAGCACTAAACAGCTTAAGTGCACACTATTACCTTCATCATTTATGAAGAAATCATTTTAGCTTTTATTTGTTGAACTAAAAATTAAGGTATATTAAAATTTTTAAAAAGTTCATGAATCTGGTAAGTTTAGTCTTCAAGAAAATTCTGTTTAGAGCTTTCTTCGCCGTGTACCTGTTTTCTAAAGACAACATATTTTTCATTTTTTGGGACCTTCTTCGTGTTTGTTGTTTCATTTTTCAATAATTTTTTCGTAAATAAAATCATTTTCTACTGAACTCTTTATGTATAGAGAGAAAGATTTCGCGATATTATGCCACATGTGTATAGTATTATGTATAGTACTTTATTAAGTAACTAAGCGTTTATTTCTAGCTGGTTTTAATATTGTAAAGATGGGTCCATGAAAGCTCAGTAAAATATTATTAATTTAAAGTAAAAATAAATTAGAAAAGTTAGAATAAAAAATTATTTTACCTACAAAACCTTCAAACACAGCAATATTTTCAGGCTTATAATTATTATTATTATTATTTATTTTTTTTTTTTTTGAAACATTTTGTCTTATATAGGATATGATTATCATTTAGAAATGTACTAAATAAATCTTAAAACGTAAAAAATAAATGTTCATTGCTCAGTTGGTTTATAGCAAAATGTTTTCAATAAACTGCGTCCCCTGTGTTGAAACTGATGTCATTTCTTGTAAAATTAAATAGAAAGCAGTAATAGCCAGCCACTTTTTTTTCCAGTAAAAAATAAGGGTCTTTCTTCTTGTTCTAAATTCATTGCTTTATTTTATTTTTTGAAATTTTTTATGTCCAATCCGAAGTCAGACTTGTGCAAGCGATTACAATAGTTTCCCATTCTCCCTTTGTTCTTATAATCAATGACAATACAGTATAATTTTACGCCGAAGTCATTTGTTTCTGACGTAGTTCTCGTTCTCAAAAAATTATAAAGTAATATAAAATTTGTCAACTCTGCTGACATAGACATCTTTTGATTGCAAAGTGAATACTTTCAAGTTTCAGTTAAATGCATAGATATTTTTTTAAAAATTATAATTTAATGTATCATTCAATTTTTGTCCCATTGAACTAAGTGGTAAATTTTAAGTTGCAATTTAAAAAGCAAAACATTAACAATAAAAGTTTCAGAAGGCATCCATTTCTGTCATTGTTTTCAATTTTAAAAAATAATTAAAAAGTGTTAGATAGACGCGAGACGAAAAATATGCATATGGCGTCTAGCTAAACTGTCTAAAAGCATTGTCTGGTCTCACAAAATCCGTATATCGCAATGTTAAAAATGTTGGTCTCGTATCGCAAAAAAAGCTGTAAATTTCTTTCTCGTCTAGCAAAAAAATCGTCTTGTATCCTTCCCTAAAATCAGTCCTTATTTTCTAAACCTTATATTGGTATTCAGCCACAAATAATATAAGAAATAAATGGTACAGAGCTAAACTTCAGCTTAAAAAATACTTCATAAATTAATTCCTCGCATATAACAATTTTCTAAAGCTGGAAACAGCAAATGATTCTTTTCCTCCTTCAAAAGACGTCATTGTTTTAAGGGGAGAATTCGCTGCGGCTGCGAATAATCGCTTAAGCATAAACGTACGTGCGAACTGATATATTAATCATTTTCCCTTTATGAAGTTGACATTTTGACTCAAAAAGGAGTTCAAAGGTAGGTATAAATGCCACTTACACCAATAAATAAAATCCTTAAGATTTTAAATAGCGCTCTAAAGATATACACTAGAAGTAACTGCATTATCAATGTGCATACAAATGCACAGAAACGAAACAAAGTATAGTGACAACCAACTTTACTAAGATGTCTTAAATTCAATGAGTAATGTTCGTTCAAATCCTAACGAGTCCCTAATTACTCCTTCCTTAAGCTGTCACAAGGGACCGACGGTGGTTGAGTTAATAAAGAGATACCGGAGCCAACCGTTCGTTGCGTTACTTAGCTACAGAAGTATTTCGGCTTAAGCTTCAGCTCAGCGAAAACTCTTACATTGAAAAGTTGATTTCACTAACTACTGATTTTCGCAGATCTAATTACTTCATTTGTAAAATCATTTAAATAAAGCTGCAAGCGCTTAAAACTAAGACTGGGCGACGGTAATCAACTGCAGAATGTTGCAAAATGTGATGATGAATATACTTCACACAAATTTCGGACAGAGAAAAATTAATGTATTTTTTTTATACGCGAATGATAATCATAAAAATGTTATTTTATTTTCTAAAAAACTTAAAGTTTAATTTATTAAATTCAACAGCCATGATTACCGGTGCTAGTAATAACTTTTTTCAAGTGTGTCAACTAAATCAAAATACTGCTAAGTACACATATAAAAACTATTTAAATTTTTAAAAATATGTGGTGTGTAAAGTTTCGAATACTTCAAAGCAGTAAGTTTTATATCACATTAGAAGGGGTGGAGGTATGATGTAAAGAGTCGAGAACTTTTAAGCAGCAACGAACAACTACCATTATTAGCATTTCAGCGTTATTCTACTAACTTCAAAAAGTAAGAAAACAAGATTACTTATAACTTTTTAAATTTTCCCGAGCGAATAAGATGATGTCAATCATATAAACATTTTACATTCTTATTTTAACCTTACATGTTAAAAAAAGGAAGAAAAGAAACTCAAGCGATGTTTCCGCAAAAAACTGATCTTTTGTGCTGAATTAAAAAATCAGCGATGTCAAAATATTTTTAGATAAATAATTTACATTACTAATAAAAAATTTTTACTAATTTTTTACATTACTAATAAAAATACTGAGACGTTAGATATTTTAGAAAAAAAAATATTAATTTAGTCAACGGGAACAAATTAAAAGAATACCTAAATATTTAAATAATAATACATATTCCTATTATACATAGCCAAAATCGGCCGTTCAAATGTATTAATTCAACAGCGATATTTAGATTTTGATTATTTGATTGATGCAGTTCTTTACAACAGTTTAAACTTTCATTCCAATGACATTTTCGATCAGTGAAATGATTTAAAGTATCACGAAGCTGTTAAATAATTTTCTCGCCTTACAAGCAGAATTCTCTCACACGCACGCAGGGTTCATACTCATTTTTGAAAATGAAATTTAAGAAGTATTTAAGGACCCCAAACATTTTTTAAAGGAGTCCACTTTTTACTGGACTATCAATGTAATTATTAGTCATAATCGTTATTTTAAATAGTTCACTAAAAAAACTGAAACATACTAAAACACTTTCTGAAAACATCAAGCGTGGATCAATACAGGGCATACATCTTACAATTTTATACTGAATGAGCAATTTTTCGACATTAATTTTAATCATGGTAAAAATAAATGATTGGCACTCATGCTTTAATTCCATCACTTGTTTCAAACTTTGTTTCTTTAGAGAAGAGTTCTTTTAAGACTTTGTCTCCAAGGGGAATCCGGTATAAATTTTGTTTATAGGAGAATAAGTTTTCGCATTGCGTTGAATCGTGCATTTCGTTAATCGCGGTTGTAACTGTGAATGCAAAATTAAGGAGCTTTTAAGGAGTCCCACATAATCTTAAGGAGTTTTAAGAGCCCCAAATTTTGTAATGAATTTTAAGGAGTTATCAACCACACATTTATTCTCTAACATCGAGTTTTCTAAAAAATATTTTGCCTTGTTTATAAAAATAAACAAGGCAAGACGAGAAACTTTTGTGATTTCATTAATAAAGTTCAAGCGGTTTGAGTAAGACAATTCTTTCAGTCCGTTGACGCTTTCAGTTTATAGAGGAACTACGGAGAATACACAGTATCTGATACGGGGGAAGTAGCCAGAGAATGGGGAAGATAAGCGAATGTTTTTATTCCTGTGTTAGCGAAACGACAGAAAAAAATTAATTAGGTAGAGATAATCGGTCCACGACCCCTAATTTTGACAAGAATCTGAAACACTTACACAAGAAAATTTATGGAAATGTACAGAAATAATATAAGAATATTTTCAAGGAAGGGTTATAAACTTTTTTTTTCCGTCTCAAGGTGAAAAAAAAATGTTTTAATACCTTTTAAAACCTTAAAAAGAAGTTTTGATCTAAGGGTTAATTTATTTGTTTCAAGATCCTTTTTGAACACACAGGGAAACATTTGAAGACCGATGCGAGGAAAGTAACGCTTGGTATAAATTTCGAATTTTCGTAAAAGTTACATTTTTTACAGAAATAGGAGTGAGCAGGTTAAAGCTGAATTTAAGGGGGGCAACCAAAAAGATAAACACATAAAGAGAACTATCATTTTTCAAGAAATTGTCCCCCCCCCTTTTCTGACTTTTCGAAGTACTTATTATTTTCTGGTTTCGCGCTTGACCAGTAAGTCGCTGCTAAATCAATAATGGAATTTGGTTTTTCCAGTGACTAATCTTCCTGCAGGCAAGCAAGCCCACCAAGGGGTTCAGAATATTGCAATATTTTTTATCCAAACAGAACTTATTCAAAGCCTGCTTCATTTATAATACCGTTCGCTTCAAGCCTGTGGCTCACTTGCTTTCCTTTTCATCTCAATGAAAAATTCGAGGGGGAAAAGCATTCATGGTACTGTCAAGTAAATCAATACATTCAGAATTCAGAACACCGATTTTCGAAACTTCTCGGAGGAGGGGGGAGGAAAGAAAAAAAAAAAAAATGGTGCCATTCACAAGCTTACAGTAGAACTGGGGATGGAAAAATCGATAAAAATAACGAGATTTGGATTTTTCGAGCTGATATTTCCCAAATAATTCTGAATCGCACAAAATATGTGTGTGTGGGAAAACTCGCTAAAATAGGAAGAATCGTTTAATTTCGTTTACGTGCGTGTATTTGCGATTGACGCAACGGTAATGTCAGCAGTACGCAAAAATTTTTCGCGGGAGAAAAAAGGATTTAACCCTTTAACGCGCAGTGTTTCCGCTTTGGGAACACCAAACTCTGGCGTTTTGACTGTTGCCAGTCATGGAGAATAGATTTGATTTCTATAAAAATAGTTGCGGGCAACATAGCTCCACGAGAATCCTTTACTTTTTAGCACGTCATTTCGCGTAAAAAATGGTCACGATTATTTTTAAACAGCACTGACATCTGCTGAAAAAAAGGACAGCCGTTGCCATCGCTCGACTTAACAGCTGGCTGTGGGCACAGCCAGCTGTCGTCAAAAAAGGGTCTCTAGATCTGTGGCACGCGATGAACGCTTCGATCGTCCGCCATCTTGCTGGTAGTTAAGTCGAGCGATGGCAACGGCTGCCTTTTTTTCAGCATTGGGAAAGGGTTGCGCCTCAAAGGGTTAAAGAGGAGGGGAGGTTCCATTTGTGCCAGCCGGGTCGAAATGTACTCCGGAAACATCTGCTCACTAATTGCGTCCGCCGTGCTGTGCACCGCAGCAATAAATCGCCAAAAATGGACAGCCCCAGCACGAAAAGGATTACGGAAAAGCAAGCAGCAGCTTTTTAAAACATTGTGTTCTTTTTGAAATATAGATATCGCCCCCCACCCCCATTGCATCTTCCTCCTGACTATATCCATTAGTCTTAGTCAGTTTTTAGTTTTTTAATACACTGCAAGATAGAAAGATGCGCCGTAGAAAATAAACGCGCAAAATCACAGCCGTGCCATTGGAAAAAGGAAGCGGCTCATGCGCCAAAATCGATCGCCGCGAAGCCGCCAAGGATGGAGAGAAGAGATGGGAAAACGAATGATCAATAGCAGCAGCGGCGGCAGAGAGCGGAGGTTCTTACGCCAAAGGAACGCGAGGTTCTCAGAACAGGGCTTGTTTGACTCCCTTAAAAGGTGAACGGTATTTAACGACTTGTCGGATTCTTTTAAGGGGTGGAGAAAACTAAACAAGCGTGGGGAGAAGATGACAAAGTACTAACAATGCGAAGACAGCGGGAACAAGGCACGAATAAATGCTCGAAAATCCAGTCGAGATGCGATAAAAATTTTATTGGTTCTTCGCCGAGGTTAATAAATATATTTGCCGCGAGCAGTAAACATCTTCAGTAAAAGAAAAGATTTAGAGAAATACTCCGAGAGTATAAAAAAGGAAATTGGTTTTGGGTGCGAGTGATAGGATGAGCTCCGAAAATTTACATAATGCAATGCCAAAAGCTCCTTAGCAAACTTTAGAATTTTTCCTTTCTTATTACCATTCTAAAATTCTAATGCAATCAACAACTCAGGAAACCTTTCAGTTTTAATTAACAGAAATAATCAAACTCTGGAGCTAAGTATTTAAGTACGAGCTCTAAACCATCAAGAACTAAGTGATTTATATTAAACTTTTCCAGAAACAACAAAAAGTAAGCTTTCTCTGTTTTGAGAGACATTGCGATGTAGTTTGTTACCCTAAACAAGTCAATAAATATAACCGTTAAGCAGATATAATGAAAATTATCAGTCACTTCGAGCGGGGGAGCACTAGTCTCTTTACGGCTAGGTCCATCTTTGAGGAATCCAGAGGCTGCATTCATAAATAATACAACCAACTGCGAGGTAAGCGTAAGGCGCTTTCGGAATGGAATCTGCATAATCATGCGAGAGGAGTTTGGATAATGGTATTCATAGAATTGAAAGAGGAGGTATAACAAATATTTTCAAATGAAGCTGAGTATAAAATAATATTAGGCAGGATTTAGGATAATAAGAAGCGGAGTATGACAAAATATGACTAGGGATTAATAATAATAATAAACTAAATAAAATAGGATTATACAAACTAACTTACGCATACATCACTAAAAGTGTTTAAAGAGCAGTATTTAGATCTCTGTATTAGTATTAGTATCTCTAATACAACGATACTTTATTTTAGTTTAAAGATCGTATAAAGAATATGGATGCTTATGCCCGTTAAAAGAACTTAATGCAAGTGAATGTTTTAGCGTGCACAAAATAAATAAATAACTAAAATTGTTAAGTTAATAACGCAGCTGAAATATTTCTGCTTATTTATGGTTTAATACTGAAGTAATAGGGGAAGCTTATTTTACTTCATTTCCAGTAGTACAGCAATGATTGTTCAAGTTTACATTGGTCACTCCGTAATAAGTTTTACGTTAAACACACTTAATGCGCAGAAAACAAAAGTTTCCTTAAATGAACCTAATTTTACACTCTTTTTGTAGCGGAAATTTAGATTTATCTTCATATTGATACTATTTTATAAACGATTTTACCAATGATCATTTGAAAAACACCGTATGAAAAATTATTTAAATAGAATCGCTTATATGAAACAGGACCTCTAATACATAACACATTACAGCTTCCTTGGCATATATCACAAGGACTCATTTACTTAACCCTTTGAGGCGCAACCCTTTCCCAATGCTGGAAAAAGGGCAGCCGTTGCCATCGCTCGACCTAACTACCAGCAAGATGGCGGACGATCGAAACGTTCATCGCGTGCCACAGATCTAGAGGCCCTTTTTTGACGACAGCTGGCTGTGCCGGCACAGCTAGCTGTCGTCTAAAAAAGAGTCTCTAGATCTGTGGCACGCGATGAACGTTTCGATCGTCCGCCATATTGCTGGTAGTTAAGTCGAACGATGGCAACGGCTGCCCTTTTTCCAGCATTGGGAAAGGGTTGCGCCTCAAAGGGTTAAATATGGAAGCGCTTATACGGAACAGGACCTCTAATAGATAACACATAACAGCTTGCTTGGCATATATCACACAGATCCATTTACTTAAAGAGACAAGAAAATCCCTCCACATTACAATTATCGCAAATCACACTAATATCTTCATCATCTCGTAAATAACCGATGACTACCCACTATCCCCCTCCCCCCCCCAACCACCCTATCTCCACACAACTGAAACGAGCCAGGCCAGAATATACCTGTGCACATCTGAACGACTTCGGCGAAAAGCGAGGGGATCTCCATCATCTCACTCTGTAGTACAATCCGGGTCTTTAATGTTCGTGATTCAGATCATTAACTCTGGTTCTTTTTATATCTTTGCTTCTTTCCTTCCTTCCTTTGGCTATGAGGAACAACCCATGTTCTTCCCAACCCCCAACTTCCGAGGGTGTCAGGGAGATTGAAGTTTTAACATGTGATGAATGGAACTTTGTGAATAAGCAGCAGCGTCGGGCTTGCGTGTGCGTCCGGCATTCGAAGGAAAGAGGGAGGGAGGATTTTTCACGGACCCTTCTCACTACTAATGTATGCATGCAGAACAGGGAGTCTTTTCGTAGAGTACATAACTTCCAGGGTTTAAAAGCATGTAGATTCCAACAACACCGAAATGGCTTTGTGTAGACAGGATAGGAGTTTTGTCTATCGCGGACTCATTTTCTGCGACATAATAATTTGCGGATTGTAAACTGTTGGTTAATGCACAGTAACAATTTAATTTTAGAAAAAAAAAGAGGTTCATTTAAAAAAAAACCACTTTTTTTTTTTTAGAACTGGGAATTAATTTCCAAACAGACGGAAATTAATTCCCAGTAATTAAAATGTACTGAATATAAGTAAGTATGCTTTGAACTAAAAAATTCTGCTTTCTGAGGTATTTGAGTAATTCATATTAAAATAATTAAAAACTAAATATTATTTAAAATTGAAATTAAATTTTTCATAATTAAGAAAATTGATAAAGAAATTAAATTTTTCAAAGATTAATTTTAGGCGATTATAGAAGTATATATTATATTATATACCAATTTCATTTCCAAAAATTATTTTAAGAGCTTACTTTTGTTATTAAGACTGTCCTCTTTTAAAGTAATAATATATTTTTCTATTCATGAGTCAAAACGCTAACAAGTATATATATTTTAAAAATAAAATCAGAGTGGTTTACTTATTAAACTTCAGTTATGATATTAAAATGTACTGAATATAAGTAAGTATGCTTTGAACCAAAAAATACAGCTGTCTAAGGTATTTAAGTTATAATTCATAAAATAATATGCTAGAGAAATTAACTTTTTCAAAGAATAAAAAGGAAATGTACTTTACAAAAGGCAAGCCAATACCTTATACTAAACCTTTTCCATTTTTCAGTGTTATTTATTTATTTTTGTGCTACATAACAACTTAAGTACCAGTAGTGGCTTAAAGTGAACTACAGATAAATTTCTTAAATAATTTTAAATATCAATCTACACGTTTTTAAAATAAGGGGATATCCACCAATAAATAAAATAAAAAAATACTGTAAGAGGATAATTAACAAGTGAACCTGCTTAATCTAAAATAAATATTACTATTCAAAGATAATTTTGGTGCAACTCTTATTTTTTTTTGTTTTTAAACGATGCCATGCATCTAAATATCACCATCAGTTGAGAAACACGTCCTCAATTCAACCCCTCAATTTGTTTATGTGCGTTCGCGTCAACATTCACTTTGCCTGTAAAACTCCTTCCTCCTTTCACCGACACTCAATGCAAAAAAAGCAAACATTACACATCGCACCGCAGGCTTGGTTATTTTGTAAACATGGCATTCACTGTTGAATAAACTATCCGCTCAAGTTCCAACTTGGTATATATTTCAACCTTAATATTAGTAGCATGGCAGTATAAATTTATAGAAGTTTTCACTATCCTCTCTCTCCCCCATACTGCGACAGTTCATGTGAATCTACAATAAGCCGAAAATTAAATACTATTCATGTTATGTGTTATGTATTGCTATTTGCAAGGCTCAAATATATGATATACAAATATCTGTCATATAATTGTTATACAAAAAATTAATAGTGCGATCGTTTGCAGTGGTACAAAAAGTCCGTGTATATAAGTTTTCTGTTTGTTTAAAACGATGATACGTGAATCGGTTGGTTTTAAGAAGGGAATTCTAACATTTTAGAACTTTTACAGAAGAGGAGAAAACAAACTGCAAAACGCATAATTCTTTTATAACACGGAAATAAGCCGTTTTACAGCAGAGTAACCGTGAATGGCAGAAGTTTCGTTTCAATACAAATCTATCTTTATTTAATCTAAAGATTATACAGGGTGTTCACCCATGTCAGGAGGCAAAAAAATAGTATCATAATTAGTAGCTTCACTGGCATAAAAAAATGTCGTCAGTTTAGTAACCATTTTCTTCATTTTAGTTGCCAAAATAATAAAATTTTTGAATGATTTTGTAGTTAAGAAATAAAAATAAGTCATTTAGCTTTATTTAAGAAAGAATGAATAAAATGATGGATTAAAAAACTTCATGCATTATGTAACAGAGCATATAGTACTTTTTTTTATATAATGCGATTTAAAAAAAAAAAAAATCGGATTAGAATGTTTGACGAACGACAGGTCGCAACTTTAAAAAGAAACGGAAGTTGAGAAAAACCCAAATCTCATTTTCAAATGAGTCGCCTGGAGTACAATTACCCAAAAATAGTAGTAGCCAAAATACAAGTAGCCAAAAATTTGAAAATAGTATGAAAATGAAGTTTTTTGTTCAAGAAAGTTGCCCAAGTTGCCTTATTGTTAAATTAGTAGCAAAAGCCGCTTTTTTATTCGCTGGTGGACACCCTGACATATTTTTTAAAAATCGACAAGAATGAAGAAGTCTCCTTTTAAAATCAGCCGATTCAGTGATCAACTTACTCGGTGGTGTGTCTGAGCATCACCAGCAGTTTAACCCTTTAAGGCGCAGTGATCCCGCTCTGGGAACACCCAACTCTGACGTTTTGACTGTTGCCAGTCACGAAGAATAGATTGGATTTCTATAAAAATAGTTGCGGGTGACCTAGCTCCACGAGAATCCTTTACTTTTTAGTACGTTCATTTCCCGTAAAAAAATAGTCACGATTATTTTTAACAGCACTGACATCTGCTGAAAAAGGGAAGAATGCGAAGAACCAGCTGGATAGATTGCCCAATGCTGAAAAAAGGGCAGCCGTTGCCATCGCTCGACTTAACTGCAGCTGGCTGTGCCGGGCACAGCCAGCTGCGTCAAAAAACGGTCTCTAGATCTGTGGCACGCGATGAACGTTTCGATCGTCCGCCATCTTGCTGGTAGTTAAGTCGAGCGATGGCAACGGCTCCCTTTTTTCAGCATTGGGAAAGGGTTGCGCCTCAAAGGGTTAAAAATACGACCTACACTCACCTCTCAATATGTGTGCGTACGCTCGCGTCGACTTTCACTTTGCCTGTAAAACTCCTTCCTCCTTCCGAAGACGCTCAATGCAAAAAAGCAAACATTACACGTCGCGCTCGCAGGGAGGGACAATGTCGCCATGTTTTGCTTCCTACGAAGATTCCCGGCAGAAAAAAATCTCATCGACAATAACATTATAGTCGTGTCTTGGTGGTATGTGTCCTAATATACGATCTTTTGGGGATAAGAGATATCAGTAGGTTGATTTTTTTGACTGGAGATGCGAACGTGAATTCGGGATTGGAGCAATCTTCGGTGACGTCAAAAAACCCCCATTCAAACGAGTATCGCGTTCGAGAGCGTCTAAAGGAAATACGGCAGCATGCCAAAAGAGGAAAAACTGATGAAGAATTTAAATTAAGAATAATATTACATTGTTAAACAAAAATAAAACGAAATAAAAATTTAATACCGCATGCTAACGGGCTCTGCTATTTATCTGTGTTTGTGTTTTCCTTTTTACAGTGTGTATAACTTTAGCTTTTATATTAAAAAAAGTGTTTTCACACTGTAAGATAAAAATGTTAGTGATTTATTGATGCCTGGTATAGATTAAAAGCATTTCAAATTATTTAAATGAGAAAAACTAATTCGAGATGCCAGTATCTCGATTAACGAGCTTTGTGAAGGAACGAATTACACAATGGAACCTTAAGATGCAAGTTTATGCTAATTGCAATAAATAATACAGTACGACCATGAATCGTGTTAATAAATTAAAGAATTATAAGGATAAATCGGGAGGAAATTTTCAATTGCATAAAAATTTACTCAATCGCCTCACACAATGGGGTTAAATTATTTTGTTCTACGGTTATAAAAAATGTGTGACACACAAACCACTAAGAGTCTTGAAACTTACGTACGTTAAGACTTAGGGGAGAAACAGTGTATAAAATATGTAGTTAATTTATACTGGATCTACAGCTAAGTCATCACAATGTGTCATTTACATAGCTTTTCTAAGTTATGAATTTATGAAATGAAAAACAAGCCACTTTCGCGTTCTTCAGAGTTACCCCACTATAAAATTCAACATTTAACGAGAAAAATGGGTAGATTTTTTCAAAGTAGCAACTGCGCCATTTTTCTATTCAGAAATTTTTAGGAATAAAAAAAAACAGTTTATCTGCTTTTAAGAAAGTAAAGATCTGAATATTTTACAATGAAATTTTTTCCAGTAACGGTCCGGAATGTTGAATTTTAACCCTTTATCTACCGCATTAAGAATTGTTAAGAATATCAACGTGAAACTGTTACTTTTCTTTTCTTTTAGTTAGAAAATGATCAATACTAATTAATGTAATAAAAAAGAAAATTTGTAAAAAATTAATGAACACTAGCTATACATCTGATAACGGTTTCACAAGCAATTAATGAATCTTTTTCAAAAGAATATAGCACAAACAAAACTTAATACTTTGATTGACACACTTTTGCGAAATCATGAAAACGACGTCTAAAATTCCCTAATGCTTTAATAATTTCTTTTTTCTAGCTCGACATAAGAAAATGATGGAAAATTGTCCATTTAAAACAATATTTCTTTAAAAAAAAACATGCAGTCATGATGTAGGTTAATAAATAAAGTATTTAGTAATGATTTTTTAAAGAAATGGTTACTATGAATCAATATTTTTTTTAAACAATTTTACTTTTTTCGGTACTTTTTAGCACTCAGTAGATAAAGGGCTAGTATCACATTTTCTAAATGCTTCATTTATACGCTCAAAACTTCGCCTTCTTTAGGATATTGCTGTCAAGTAAATTGATGCGTATCACATGATTCGTTGAATATAGGCATTACAAAGTTATTGCCTCATGTGCATACTTGGGTTTTAGCATGAATATAGCAAATACATCAATAAATATATAGTGCATCAAACTTAGCAACAATGACAAGTTATTGATTTTCCAATTTAAACTAGAGCCTAAATTCAAAAATGCGTGACTAATTTTCATTCGCCTATTTAAAATGGCACACTTATATACTATGGTAATTTAAAACACTCATTATGTTCTCGAAAACGATTAGTTACAGGTGAATCTAATTACCATCATTTGATTTGGAGCGTGTTAGATAATGGCGAATGGATAATTTTTCAGCTAGTGAAAACACAATTATGCCAGATGAACATAGCAGAATAATTGCCCGATGTGAACTGCATGGGCCATAATTAACGCATCGAATGAAAGAAAAAAAAATGACATATGCATAAGAAACACGAGTTTTGTATATCTGTCGGAATGTACAGTAATTTTATGAGCTACGACAATTATTACAATTATTTTAATTTCAAGCCTGAAAGACATAAACTCATGATATCAAGCAATCAATAGTATTAAGAAAATAAATACGAATAACTAATCATAAGATGGCTGAATAAACAATTTTTGCACGGACACATCTATGTACAAGATGTTCCAACTCTTTGCCACTAGCTAATTCCTAGACTGTAGTTATCTAGTTCCAGTTAGGGAAGTGCTTAACATTAGATTAAAACTTGTACATTGTGTTTGACTTAGTAACTTTTTTTTTTTTTTTTTGAGGGGGGAGGGGTTAGGAAACATTTTTAAAAATCATTTGAGTTGTCTGGAGCAAAATAAACAGGATACACTAAGGTATACGAAATTCTCTTTTTTCATAATTATAACTAAGTAATATCAGCTTAAAGTTGTTGGTCGGAAAATTAAAAGGTGGAACGTCGATTACAACATTACTTCAGAGAGTTATCATGCCATAACGATTAATAATATTCCCCCCTCCTCCTCGGCTGGCACTCAATCTTTTAACATTGTCGCAAATTCTGTATTATATTTCAATCAGTATAGAGTGTGTGAATATAAAAATTGGAGAGTTAATACACATTCTTTAAGTAGCTTTCTTGTCATTTGCAGTGAAATAAAATCTATATATTACACTAAAAGTATGCGGTACTAAAATCGACGATATTTCTTATATGCGAATGGCAACAACTAGATGTAAATATTAGTGTGTACTTTCCAGTTTCATAACACCACTCATCATATTGTAACATTGGCTCATATGATAACAAGAGCTCTGCGATTCATATAAGGGCACTGGTCGATTTCGCCAGAGGAGTGGTAAGGCGCGTTTAAAAACCCATCGCCTAACCCGGAGTAATAGAGGCACAGGTCGCCGTTTTGTGGCCCGCAGCATACGCCTCAAGCAATGATTAAATCAAGCAATACACTTAATAATGACAAATACTATTAAAACAAATGAGCATTATTTTCGTGGAAGAGTCCAATAATTTGGACAACGCTGTACTGTAAGTATAAAGAACAGTAAGGTATGGAGAGGCGAAACTGACTGCCATGGCGGCTAGTAATTAAAACAAAATAAAAAAGGATACAGATTTGATTTTCTTATGCAATGAAGAATATTTCAAAAATAAATGCAGAGTTATATTAAATGGTATGTTATTCACACGTAACACAGCAAATATTAAGTACCCAGGTACTCTGTGAAATTCGTTATTTTATTAGGAAACAAGTCAGGTATGTTTCAATAGCATTATTATGTATGAAGTATATAACACCATCTCAGATATGCATAACTTTTTAAAGCGTTACTGCCAAAATCAGACTCGCAAGAATAGAAACTTGCCTCACTACGACAGAACGGTTACCTTACAACAATCTCTTTCAATCCAATTTTCACACTCAAACTAAAAAATAAAAAAAATAATGATATCCACGACAGCAATAATAAATGTTTGATACTCGAACCGCGTTTCATTCATAACTCCCAGCGCTCAGATATAACCAGCAAATCATTCCCTTTTTACTAATCCTCTATCAACACATCTTTTCCGCTGGATTAAAAAGAAGAAAAAGAAAATGGTGGTGGAGGCCGAAAATTGGAGCCAACATTCAAACTCCTTTAAAGGAATCCACCTTCGGGCGAAATAATGATTTTTGGGGGGCGCTTTTGATAAATGCAACCACGCCACGTGTTCAATGGGATTCCAGGGGATCGATATGGAGAAAAGAGAGAGGGTCAAGGCCCGCGGTATAGTGACGCTGAAGGCGCCTCCTAGCGGATAGTGCAGAGCCCTTTTCGAGTATCTTGCGCCCCTATTGTATACTCATTAAACTTCTGGCGACCGAAAAAGAGATGCGACGTTCATTAGAGAAAGACAGGGGCGGGTCAGGACTTCTCCTCTAAACGACGCGATGCGAAAGTTCGCATATTTAAAACGTGCCTCCTGGAACTCTTCATTCACTATTTTCGTTGGGTTTTTGAGGAGGTACCGAATTTATCGGAAAGCACTTCATCATGAGGCGATGTTTTGTGCTAGCATGCTGTTTCGAAAGTAATTTGCTTTCGTGCAATCAGTAGTTTTCTTAGCTAAATTAACCCTTTAACGCGCAGTGTTCCCGCTCTGGGAACACCAAACTCTGACGTTTTGACTGTTGCCAGTCACGAAGAATGGATTTGATTTCTATAAAAATAGTTGCGGGTGACATAGCTCCACGAGAATCCTTTACTTTTTAGTACGTCATTTCCCGTCAAAAAAATTGCCACGATTATTTTTAACAGCACTGACATCTGCTGAAAAATGGAAGAATGCGAGAACAGCTGGATAGATTGCCCAATGCTGAAAAAAGAGTCTCTACAACTGTGGCACGCGTTGAACGTTTTGATCGTCCGCCATCTTGCTGGTAGTTAAGTGGAGCGATGGCAACGGCTGCCCTTTTTTCAGCATTGGGAAAGGGTTGAGCCTCAAAGGGTTAACAAGCACCCATTTTCCAATGGCGAAGAGATGCAGCCGTTGCCATCGCCCGATTTAACTACCAGCAACATGGCGGTCGATCGAATTGCCCATCGCTGCTAGTTAAATCCAGCGATGGCAATGGCTGCACTTTTTCGCCATTGGGGACCTAGTGTTTCGCATATCGCTGCCTCCCGGCACGTCTTTAAATGCCCCTGCTGAAGCTCAGTGTATGCACTGCACAATAACGCAATCTAATAATATTTAAAAAAAATTACTAGTACTAATAATGTTGGAATTTTATTCGGTAAAACCAAATTAACACACCAAGATAATATCCTAGATAATATTAAGGGACAAGGGGTGCAAAGTAATGCCGCTTTTGCATATGTCAATATTTCGCCTAAACGAAACTACTGAAGCTAAAAATTTGGCATGTGTGTGAGGGTAGAAAAGTAGATGCTCGATATGAGAGGATTTTCACAAAATTTGTAACTCGTGGGGATTAGCGGGGCAAATCCTTCTAGCAATTCCTTCGCTTCTATCTCAAAGAAAATAAAAGAGATATCTTCGAGATAATTCTTGAGGTAAAATGTAACAACACAGGATACCTAAAAATAAATTAAAGACATTTTGAAGTTCGCCTTCCAAGGAAAGTGGGTGGCTACATCCCCGCCCCCCCTACTTTTTCTCCTATGGTACATATGTCTATTGAAAGTGAAAAGCAGTTATCGGTGAAATCAGTACTTTAAAATGTCCGAAATATGAATCCTATTCATTCAAAACTTGTTCACACATTTAAAGCTAATCAAAAGAAAAACATTAAAAAAATTCTATTTAAGTATTTTCCCATCTAGTTAGTTATGAATGCAGAAATACCGAAACCAAATCAAGAGTACATACATTTAAACAAAAATCACTTTATAAATAAAACGTTTCGGGAAAATATACTACTGCTATCAGCGCATACAATGTACATATTTTTGCACTGTTGACTGTGGATAGTATTTTTAATAAATCTAAAATTACTAAAATTATAGTTTGTCTTTTACAGTATCTGAAATACGGGGAATAATGCATAATTTTGATTTGCGTATACTGAACGATGTTAAAATAATATTCACTTTAATATCACCAAAGCGACAAGTTATGCAAACATTAACCCTTTAACGCGCAGTGCTCTCGCTCTGGGAACACCAAACTCTGACGTTTTAACTGTTGCCAGTCACGAAGAATAGATTTGATTTCTATAAAAATAGTTGTGGGTGACATAGCTCCACGAGAATCCTTTATTTTTTATAGCACGTCATTTCCCGTCAAAAAATTGTCACGATTCTTTCTAACAGCACTGACATCTGCTGAAAAATGGAAGAATGCGAGAACTGCTGAATAGATGGCCCAATGCTGAAAAAAGGGCATCCGTTGCCCTCGCTCGACTTAACTACCAGCAAAATGACGGACGATCGAAACGCTCATCGCGTGCCACAGATCTAGAGACCCTTTTTTGACGACAGCTGGCTGTGCGCGGGCACAACCAGCTGGGCCAAAGGGTTAATAAATCTAAAATTACTAAAATTATAGTTTTAGTTTTACATTTATCTGCAATAACGGGAATAATGCATAATTTTGATTTGCTTATAGTGAACGATGTTGAAATAATATTCGCTTTAATATCACCAAAGCGACAAGTTATGCAAACATTAAACAACCGCAGTTCTAATGCTCAAGAAAGTAACGTCGAAGTTCGATGGCAATTTTCGTCAACTGCACCAAAGCCGATGTTCCGAAGCGAGAATGCAAGTTGTCGCCTTTCATGTCTCCCGAATTTGTGGCGTGCAACCTCATCAGCATAAAACACGACACAAATTATGGCAGTTCCAGGCATATCGTTGGATGCGAAGTTCGTAGATATATCCCTTTGATGGGGTGTGGTGCTTCAGTTAAAGAGGACATCAAACAATTATATTCGACGTGTACCATTCCAGACGCACAAACTGCCAGCGACTCATTTTGGCAATGCAAATGCAATCTTAACTACTCCTATGAAAGACTATCTAGAGTATAAATAGTTAAATTTATACTGTTTGCATTTACTGACGGGGAGGGGCGGATTGTTAACCCTTTAAAGCGCAGTGATTCCACTCTGGGAACACCGAACTCTGACGTTTTGACTGTTGCCAGACACAAAGAATAGATTTGATTTCTATGAAAATAGTTGCGGTTGACATAGCTCCATGAGAATCCTTTACTTTTTAGCACGTCATTTCCCGTAAAAAAATTGTCACGATTCTTTTTAACAGCACTGACATCTGGTGAAAAATGGAAGAACGCGAGAACAGCTGGATAGATGGCCCAATGCTGGAAAAAGGACAGCCGTTGCCATCGCTCGACTTAACTACCAGCAAGATGGCGGGCGATCGAAACGTTCATCGCGTGCCACAGATCGAGAGACCCTTTTTGACGACAGCTGGCTGTGCCCGCGCACAGCCAGCTGCCGTGCAGCCGAAGCCTATATTGTACGCATAGCGAATAGGGCGCTAAATGTATACATACATGTGAATGGTTTACAAATCTGAAAAAACTATATTTTTACTTGTACATCTACTAATGTAATTTACGAGTTAGTTAGCTGTCACTGCTACCGATAGTGTGCAAAAATCCTGATATCATAGATGCATTCGATTACGTTATGAAGCCTTTAAGATTGGAAAAATTTCTTCAAACTGTTACAAAATGCAAAAGAGTAAGAACTAGAGACAAATTTTCCAAACCTTAAAGAAATATCGAAATATAAGCAGACAAAATTTATTATCCATAAGCATATAAAGTCTATAAATGCGCACTAATACGACATAATATCCATTTATAAATAATTGAAAACACGGGAGCTTTTCATACAAAATACCGCATGATATTGGAGGAAGGGTTTAGTCTTTTACTTTTCAACACCTACCTACGTGCCTGCCTGCTTTTTAAAAACATGTTGAGTACAATTTTTTAATAATCTACTATAAGATTATACTAGATCTACTATAAGATATTTTTAAATCTACTATCTACTAAGATATTATACTATAATTACTACTTGAGTGTCCATTACACAAATAATATTTTATTCATAGTTTTTAAAAACAAACAGGTATAAACAGTTTTGCTGTAACCCCTCAATTCAATTGTCAAGGCCAGATGGTATGGTTCAATTCAATCTAACACAAAATACGTTCTCATTTGTGGAATGAAATACAAGGAGCTGACAATTAAATTGATCCAGTAGACAATGGCGAAGAGCGTCGGTTCTCTTTAGTTTATTTAATCGAAATGTAAACGTTCAAAGGGAGTACCTTCAGAGATGCGTTTAAAATGGCATTAAGTTTCCGCTAAAACTCTCACACATCAAAGACGAGAAACCTTCGTCCATTGATAAATCAATAAATTCTCTCAAATACAAAGACTAATGCAGTGTGAAACCGTATTCAAGAGAGGAACAGAGATAAAAGACTTCGCATTTTCTTCTTTTCCAAAAATTACGCCCGAAGAAGATTTAAAAATCAATATTCTTTTTAACCCTTTAACTCGCAGTGTTCCCGCTCTGGGAACAGCAAACACTGGCGTGTTTCGTGACTGTTGCCAGTCACGAAGAATAGATTTCATTTCTATAAAAAATAGTTGCGTGTGACATAGCTCCACGAGAATCCTTTACTTTTTTAGCACCGTCATTTCCCGTAAAGAAATGGTCACGATTATTTTTAACAGCACTGACATCTGCTGAAAAATGGAAGAATGCGAGAACAGCTGGATAGATTGCCCAATGCTGAAAAAAGGGCAGTCGTTGCCATCGCTCGACTTAACTACCAGCAAGATGGCGGACGATCGAAACGTTCATCGCGTGCCACAGATCTAGAGACCCTTTTTTGACGCAGCTGGCTGTGGGCACAGCCAGATGCGTCAAAAAAGGGTCTCAAAAGGGTCAAAGATTTGTGGCACGCGATGAACGTTTCGATCGTCCGCCATCTTGCTGGTAGTTAAGTCGAGCGATGGCAACGACTGCCCTTTTTTCAGCATTGGGAAAAGGCTGCGTCTCAAAGGGTTAAAATGTTGATTATGGTTTATAGTTCGGTTTATATGAGTTGTGTAAATAAATTTAGCTTTAATACTTTAATAACATAAAATGAATCTTTAAATTCAAGGTACAATTTTTAATTTCCCTAACTTAGTCTTACTTTTTGTTTTCCTGAAATTAATTCGACGTGTTTCTGTCTTCCATTCTTTACCATTATAGCTAAACAAAATTTATTCTACCTTTTAGTTATTTTAATGTTAATTTTTAAGAACATCTAATGGCGTAGTATCGAAACAGTGAAATCACAGTACCAAATGCCAAATCCCTGACAAAAATTTAGTTTTCCAATTCTTTCCGATTTTCTAACAGTAAAAACTAACATATTGCTGACAGAACATAGTATTTTAACAAAATTTATTTGAAAACGCAATACTTAATTTGTTTTGTAATGTGGTCATTTGCTAATTAACAACAGTGGAAAGTTGATGCACTGGCAGGAATTTCTTTAGGTGTAAGATATACACCATCTCGCTTCCAATGACATACACCTGAAGAAATTCCTGTTCGGGCGTTACTTTTTTCACTAATGAAGGCTGCAAACAACTGTGACATTCTGGCTCCTTTCTCAGGCGGCAGATTTCTATGACACTACACTACAAAAATTTATCCCACGGTACGTCAAGTGTTGAGGAGTAGCTGAAAAATTTATGTATCATTTACAATAAATTTTAAATAAAATAATGTTTTATTCATTTTTATTGGCAGTGGGAATCTTACTTTCAGGACGACTGTCGTATATATCCATAAAATTCTTGCTGTAAAATGTAATACACGTGAATACTTTAAAAATTAGCAGGAGTGCAAAAGTAAAATATACCTTCGGCAAAATAGAAAGTCGGAAAACGTAACAAAAACTAACCATTTCAATATTTAAATTTTTTTTTAAGAAACACTCTACATTCTTCTAATATACCGCCCGCCATTTCCCCAGTTTTCTACTCCTAATGTTTTAAGACTCTACTCAATAATAATACGATATTTCGACGACAAAATAGAACTATTCTCATAAAAATATAACGAATGCATTATTATTTTTGGCAATGATTACTTTAGAATTGAAAAAAAAATAAGAAAGACAAATTCCCAATGGCGCAGTTAAATTGCAATTTCATTTTTGATGGAATTCCCTTAATGCAAATCTGAATCATTGTGCATTTAATAATCAATAAACTTTGGCGGGAGATAGATGAAGAACAACAATAATAAAAAGTTCAAAATGTATCCATAGCACAAAATGGTTTCTTTCACTATCAATAATCTTCCCTCAGAATCTTTTAAAACAGAATGGGGGGAAAATCAGCATTCTAAATGTCTTTTCAGCATTGGATTTTTAATTCTAACAGCTTCTGATAATATCAATTCTTTTACTAATGCGTTTTTGTTTTCCCAAAGCTTTTCTTTTCTGTGGAACTTAGAAAAAAATAATTTGTTTTCAAATAGTAAAAAAAAAAACGTTTAATGACATGCAATTAAGCCTTTAAAAGAAATTGTTTTCTAATTGTGGAAAAATAAAAAGTACTACAAACAGAAGTTAGTCGGAGACGTCGTTTTTGCATTGAAGCAGAACAAGTGTTAAGTATTTCTATTTATGCCTGAACTAATAATAAATAAATTATATTTTACAATAATTAAAACAAATCTATTACATGCTAATTTTTTCAAAATGCAATTGACAAAAACTTGTGCTAAAATTCTACTGACAACCTTATATGGAAGATTTGCGACATTTTGTCCGCATGACTTATGTACATGTGCAGTGGAGTGAGGGATTATTTGGAAGAGTGGATGCATTTTGTTATTATGAATGAATTTCATAAAATTATGAAGCTCAGGAACCAAAGGTAAGCCTCAGGAACCAAAATGTAGAAAACTTTGTAAAAATTGTTCTAGATCAAATAATCATTAGCCTGCAAAGTTACTTATAAAATACGAGTAAATGCTTACGGATATCTTACAGTTTCTAGGCAAACTTCGATATAGGTGAACACTAGAAAAAAAAAACTGAGATAATTAGTTTATACACAGCGCTAATTTTGTGACAGATTTGTTTGTGTTTGTAGTCCGTGTTCCTTAGATTCTAGTCAATTCAAATCGTGAAAGGTTCAAGAGAAATGTGTGGACCCATTCCAATGTCCGCTGAAACAAACTATACGATATCATTGGAGATAATATGAAAATTTCCTTAAATCCTACATCCTACAAATACTTCAAAGCAAGTCATCAATTATGCAAGTATTTGCGGAATAATTCTCATGCAAGTATTTGCGGAATCGAGAATGCATTCGAGTTGAGGAATGAATTTGGTAAGTGGAAAATGTTTTTGCTTTTGTTAATTAGACAAGTACAGTGAAACAACTCAATCTTAACCCTTTGAAGTGCAAGCATCAATATAGAAGAAGATAGTTTCACATCACTATAGAAGACCGGCTGGATAGACTGCCCAAAGCTGAAAAAGTGCAGCCGTTGTCATCGATCCTTTTAACTACCAAAACATAGCAGTCGACCGAATAGCCCATCTGAAGCCACAGAGTTAAATAAGTTTTCTGACAGAGCTGGCTGCGCCGACCGCCATGTTTTTGGTAATTGAATGGATCGATGGTAACGGCTGCACTTTTTCAGTTTTTGGGACCATTTAACCATATTTTTGACCATAAAGTGAATCTTCAAATTCCACCATAAAATGAATGACTAATTTTTTAACCATAATCTACTGACAACTAACAGTGAAAACGCTGAAATAAGGGGTTTCACGGTGCAACCACCGCTCGTCAAAGGGTTAAAACAGAACCGTTCCTTCATTAGAAAGTCCTCCGACCAAGACACCCCTTCCACCCACTAGAAAGATAGGCCTCAAGTAGCTTTGCCTCTATACAACACAATTGTCTCTTGTGCTTGCTTGCATTTCGCATTTCTAAAATCTCAAATTCTGAAACTACTAATGTAGTGAATACCCGCTGAAATTAGGTTACGTACGCAGTTAACAACTCACATTTTTGAGTGCAAGGGTTTACAAAATGGGGGGGGGGGCACTTGTTGACTGGCAAAACACTGATAACTAACCTTCTGAGCCAACGTAATTCTGTTCACCGAACTCCAGTTTTTACCTACACTCGTATTTTTTGATAGATAAAACAATCACATATCATACATTATTTTTCACCTAGAAATATTTAAAAATAATTAAAGATAGTTTTATCACCAATAACCCTGAAGGCAAGTACTGCGCATTTTTTCGGGATGAAAAACTTTGTAGTTCACTGTTAATTCCGTTCACCGAATATTTTATAAAGAATTTATAGTACACAAAATCTTCGCAGAACAGATATTAACAGGAAGAATTTTCTGGCCATGTTCATGCACCAGTGAATAGAATTCCTAGAATTCCCTGACTCGTCCTTTTCATTTCCTCAATGCAGTCTTCATATCTCTCCGATCGAAAAGTTGTACTGAATTCCTAAAAATCACCACACAGCCACAAAGTTTTTTTTCCCCTTTTAAACATAATTATTTTTAGTTTAGTTACTGTATTTCTTACATTAAAATCATTCAGTATCGTGGAGGGGAAAATTTATAAAAATTTTGCAGGCGAAATTTTTTAAAAACATATTTCAGTCATATCTACTAATAACTGCTTGCTGTAACACGACAAACTATAACCAAGTTAATGGATATGCACTAAAGAAAAGTTTAAATTTAAAGTAAGTTTTAAAATAAACCTATTTATATAATATGCAAAGACTAGTTACAAATTTTGCAGTTACCCATAGTAATAATAATAAAACGAGAATTTTATTCCGGTTTCTTCTAAATCTTTTCGGCATGCAGTGCTAAAAGGCTCCCACTGTCTACAAATATTTTTTAAAAAATTGAAAAAAAAAAGCCACAAAACTTCTTAATTTCAGTGTTTTTTAATAGTTTCAATTAAAAAAAAATGATCACACTGGATCTATGCCTTTTCTATATTACCCGAAGCCGAATAACACAGAGCGATTTCAATTTGGGCACGTTTAATTTTCAACCTGAATACAAAGAAGGGGGGGGGGGAAGGATGGAGAGGGAAAACAGAGCGGCACAGTTCCAAATTATACTTCGCTGTATATGGTTTTACTTCGTAATTGATGTATAACTGAATTCGATCGGCTAATGTAGGGCCAAATGGTAGGAGTACGGAGGGAGGTGGGGGGCTATGAAAGGAAAATCTTTTGCATACATCACTGCTCATTTGCGCAGGGTGACTAGGCACAAAAACAAATGCGCCCGTAATTCAAGACCCTTAATTGATTTTTCGGCCCGTGAGTTCTTTTTTTCCTTCCACCCTTCTTCTTTTTGCAGACCCCTCCCCCCCTCCCTCTCCCTCAATTTAGCGTTACTATGGTAGTGAAATATTGACTTTTGCCCCCACGTCCTTTACGTAACTGTCAGAAAAACAAAACTGCGTAGTAACGTAACGGCTGGGAAAAGTAAGTTATTCGAAAAAATGGTATTTTTTTATCCCCCTCCCCCCCCAACCTTATAATGTATATTTTCTCTTTTACTTTCCAAAAATTTTATTTATTTTTTCCCCCTTCTCCGACAAAGCACGTAATGGAAATTCTGTTTGAGAAAAAGAAGTGTTGCTGTGAAACATATCGTGTGTTTAAGCACCAAGAAGACCACAGAAATTTTTGCATTTAGGCAAAATGCGGTGCTGTTGCAGATTCATTATTTGGTTTGACATTTATTTATGCTTCTCTGGGTTACTGCCGTTCATTCTTTGCTGGAGGAGGAAAACTTCACTTATTCCTTTTTTTTTTAATGTAAGAAAAGCTCACAAAAGTTCATGAGAAATTCAGCCCAAACGAAAGGCAATTGAATACAGCGAAGGAAACCTGAAGCACGACACTGTTTATAATAGGCAATTGCGAGATCTAAAAGATCTTGTCATGTCTTATCTTGATTAAAGATGGTGCAGTGCTGCCCAGGCTTTAAAAAAGGAGTAAAGTTTATGAATTTGTGGGATGTTTTGCTCCCCTTAAACTAAAACTAATGTTTTACCGCAAAAAAATACCCAACACATACATTTTGTTGCAGGTAAATCAGTTTAATACATTGCGTTCGAATGATCGTTAAAAGTCACTGAATAACATCGGGAAATGTCAGTTTCTCCGTTAATTTGGAGTAATATAGCTAAAATTCCTGCCACATTTTGCGACCATTTAGAGCGGATGTATTTTTTTCAAACCTTCAAAAACTATTTAATATTTTGGTGAAAACAATTTATACACTTGAGTTTTTATTTATGATGTTACCAATTTTTATTTCATTCGCTTTAGTCGTTTACAAGGAATGCGTGAACAGAAAAGTCTCACGGACAAATAACTTGACCGTGATAATAAAGGTAAATTTTATGCCCTAATTTTTTTCATTTCTAAGGAAAGGCAAGGTTTTATTTTAGATTTAAACCTTTACAGTTATTTGAAAAATAAAGACAGGGAGTAAAATATACATCTGACAGAACATTTACAGATGATGAACCGGAATTTCATGCACCTTTCCCCAATAAGGTTAGTAAAAAAAAAAAAAAAGAAATAGAATGAATAATACTGTCGAATAGTTTCCATATGAGCATAAAGACACCCTTTTTAAATCTTATATATCAATTTCATGTACCTTTCCCCAATAAGGTTAGTTAAAAAAAAAGAAATAGAATGAATAATACTGTCGAATAGTTTCCTTATATGAGCATAAAGACACCCTTTTTAAATCTTATATATCACTTTTATTTTTCAATAAAACTTATTTCATAATGCCAATGTTTTAAATGTATATAAAGTCTTTATGCAGCCTTTCAAAGCTTTACAGCACAAAAATCACATCAAAAGAGTTTAAGGGCGAAACTAGACAACATTAAAACGGATAAAAACTTTCCTCTCTTTTTTTTATTATTTTGCAGTAAAACAATCGTAAGAGCAGGATTTACACTGGCGACTGGGAGCAGGAATTAGTTTAAACCGTATTTGTGATCTGCAATAGAGAAAAAGAACTTTCAATATCCGAAAAAAATTTGTTCTTCCTTTTTTCGTTTGATCAAATTACGAAGCCAGTATGGGAAAAACTCTCGGAGGAAAAATAAGTGAACAGCGTGAGAAAGGGAACTTTAGCGCCACGGGGGGGAAAAACAAACAAACGAAGGGAATAATAGTGAGTGCATAGAAGGATAACAGGGAAGAAGGAAAAAGAAATGGCTGCATCAAGAAAACATTTTTATTTAATGTTCTTCCATTTGAAAAAAAAAAAAAAAAAAAGAGAGAAAGTATAACAATTTTTTAGCCCAATGTTGGAGAGGATTTTAAAAAGAGTTATTTTATTCTGTGATACACAACGCATAGAATTTGGAAACCGAGTAGAGCAAAATTAATTTTATTTCAGCCTCTGGAAAAAAAAAAGAGAGATAGTTTGGGAAAATGCATTTAAATTTGGTCTAGAACTTTAAATTTAACGTTTATAGAAATAAGAGTTCTATGAGACTTTAAAGTTTTTTTCCCCTCCACCTTTCGATTTATATATAAGGAAAATATTAAACATAATTTTGCAAGTTAATTGAAATTAATTTTTTTCTTGTTACGGAATACTTTTATTATGCCTTTTCATTATAAAATCCGTCATTAGCGACAAAATTTTAGAATTTCTAATCCATTAGTATTTTAGGGTGAAACGCTTGATAATTATGCACCAACCTAATAGTTACTTTATTTCACGGCTATTCTTATCACCGTTATGTGATTAACAATAATGATTAACTTTACATATAACGAAAATATTTTTCCACAATTACACGATGGTATTTTGATAAAAATTAAAATAAAGTCCCTTCAAACTCTAATCATATTCATTCAGGATACCTAAATTCACAGTTTGTATGTGTTGTAGGTATTCACTAAACTGATTATAATTACTTTTTGTATGAAACTTAAATAATTATTTTCCCACACTAACTAATATATAATACAGTTATGAATCTAATTACCTCCGATTAGGTTGTAGCTTTATTATAATATTTTCAAGTAGCTCAAAAAATTTGGCATTAGATCTGCAGTGCTCAAAGGAGTACTAAAGCAAATCAACACCAGAATCAACTATATTTTATGTGTAAACAGCCAGACTTACGGAATATGGAATCCCAGCAGAATTCGAAAAACAAAATTTCAGACAAATGAGATACCCGGTACATATATAAGAAAAAAAAACGGAGGGCGGGGGTAGGGGGGGCGGAAATAAAACAACATACGAAGCCTACATGGTATCACATTCACAAATATTACAAAGCAAATAATAATATGAAAATGAACTTTTAACAAACTTAAATGGCTTTAAAAAATTATGAGCAACTTCTTCAAATATCATAAATAACCAAAATTTTTATAAGTACTAGTAATAACTTCTTTTAATCCAGGTAGATTTTGTACAAATATTAATACGACTTACAAACGATCAATTGCAAAATGAAAGTCTCACAAAACTCTTTAATGAAACCGTAATTTTTTTCTTTTCATTCGCCCCACCATGGCCGAGTGGATAAATCACTCAAAATGGTAGGCGGCTGAAGTGTGAAGGTTCGGGTCCGATCGCGCGGTTGCTGATCTAACGGTCTGGAGTTTAGGTCGTTTTTTTCCCAAATGTAAACGTGAATACGCGTTAGAACTCCCATAGAAAGTCATCCGACCAAGACATCTAAGGCAGTTCGCTTAACCCTTTCCCAATGCTGAAAAAAGGGCAGCCGTTGCCATTGTTCGACTTAACTACCAGCAGGAGGGCAGACGATTGAAACGTTCATCGCGTGCCACAGATCTAGAGACCCTTTTTTTAACGCAGCTGGCTGTGCGGCACAGGCAGCTGCGTCAAAAAAGGATCTCTAGAACTGTGGCACGCGATGAACGTTTCGATCGTCCGCCATCTTGTTGGTAGTTAAGTAGAGCGATGGCAACGGCTGCCCTTTTTTCAGCATTGGGCAATCCATCCAGCTGTTCTCGCATTCTTCCATTTTTCAGCAGATGTCAGTGCTGCTATAAAGAATCGCGAGCATTTTTTTACGAGAAATGACGTGCTAAAAAGTAAAGGATTTTCGTAGAGCTATGTCACCCGCAACTATTTTTATAGAAATCAAATCTATTTTTCGTGACTGACAACAGTCAAAACGTCAGAGTTTGGTGTTCCCACAGCGGGAACACTGCGCGTTAAAGGGTTAAGCGTAGAGTTGCCATTGCAATACACATACCAAAAATAAATAAATAAATAAAATTCCTTTTCATTCTGTTCTGGGAAGACAAGCTTGTGACCGAACGTTGAAAGGTCAAACGATGAGAAAAAACGTCTCTCGAAAGTTGGCTTTCTCCCTAAGGTACACTCCTTAATGTGAAACAACATTTACAGGTTACGTGACCGTAATGCAATAATAGCCGGGGTTTCTTGAGAATAGTTCTTGAAATCGTAAGCGCATTTCTTTGTTTTTATTTGCATTACAAGCTCGAATGACGAGCATTACATAGACCTGGTCACAGTATCGATTTTCAAAAAACATTCAGTATTACAGAACACACACGTTCTGTCAGTTTTCTTGATTGGAAGTATTGCCTAGGTTTTTTTTTCCTAATTCTAACAGTCGATATATCGATTTGCAACGATAAATGGATTTGCGGCACGTGTGTTCCAGTTCTTAAGAAAAATTAAACTACGGTAAAAATAAAATCATCCCACTATTAAATACAATTCAGTCGTCTCCTTTATCGCGGTAAATCAGTTCCACACGATAAGTGAATTTCAGCAAAGTAGGATTCTTTCTTTATAAATCGAATATTTTTGGTAGGAAACTCTTAACGATCAAAATACGTTTTTTAAACTTTATTAGAATGTCTGAACGTGAAGTGTATCCACATTGGATCACAGACCCATGAAAGTATCACAAATTTCTTCAATAATTGAAAATTAAAATATGAACTGCACAGGAAAGAAGAGCAAAGCTTACTGCTCCTCCGACTTTTTATGAAAGATTTCTACAAGCTGTATAATGCACACTTTTAAAAAGGAATAACTTTAAAAAATCCTTAAAATTTTCCTAAACACAAAATCGAACAGACAAAATTTCCCGGAGTGTCGAGCATTTAGAAAATGTATGTATAGGAACTGTGTTTCGATACGTTTCATTACTAACATTAAGTATAATTTTTTTCAGAGCAGATTTTAGTACGATTTGCGGAGTCTCATTTTGTATTCTTTCGAATATTTGATGTAATTATATTTCAAATCGTTAATAAAGCTGCATGATTTCTTTTCTCAAATGAACAGCCTTAGGAAAACAAGAGCCGCGTAACTGTACAATTTTGCAGCTAAAGTGAACTATTTAAACAGTCTATTTATCATAGATAATTTCTAATTTTAAAAAGTGTTCTTTATTTTAAAATTAACTTTATTTCATAAGTCATTTGAACATAAAATTGTATTAATATTAATTTAAAATAATCAAACGTACAGTAGATCCCGGTTTAACCCTTTGAGGCGCAACCCTTTCCCAATGCTGAAAAAAAGGCCGCCGTTGCCATCGCTCGACTTAACCACCAGCAAGATGGCGGACGATCGAAACGTTCATCGCGTGCCATCATTCACAGCCAGCTGCGTCAAAAAAGTGCCTCTAGCTCTGTGTCACGCGATGAACGTTTCGATCGTCCACCATCTTGCTGGTAGTTAAGTCGAGCGATGACAGTTATGACTGCCCTTTTTTCAGCATTGGACAATCTATCCAGCTGTTCTCGCATTCTTCCATTTTTCAGCAGATGTCACGATTATTTTTAACAGCACTGACAATTTTTTTACGGGAAATGGCGTGCTAAAAAGTAAAGGATTCTTGTGGAGCTATTACACCCGCAACTATTTTTGTAGAAATCAAATCTATTCTTCGCGACTGGCAACAGTCAAAAGGTCAGAGTTTGGTGTTCCCAGAACGGGAACACTGCGCGTTAAAGGGTTAATATATTTCTATTTAGCATTGACGTTACGCTTAATACCAACCACTCATTGGATAATGCGAAAAGATTTTCGTAAAATTTTTTGAAACCGACAAATTTTTCCAGTGTATTGCAGAATAGGAATTGATGTTTATACATAAACATCTCAAAGAAAATGTGAAATTCTTTTCTAGAATTTCTAATGTGTAAATGTACTTTGACACATTTTATTCGTATCAAATTTTTTCTTTCTACTAAACAGCACTATAATTAATTATAGTAACAATTGTCACATAAAGAACGTTCTGTGTTTCTTTCAACACAAATTTGTGACTATTTATTCAGATTTTTTTAAATGTATTTTTAAGTTAACATAATGGAGTTATAACGTTGTAATTTTATGAGATTGCCATTAAAATATTTACATCGTTTAATACGGTTATTACGAAAGAAAGAACAAAAACAAAAAATATATTTTTATTTCTTTAAAAAGAAAGCCCATTTTCACGCCCTGTTTTTATTTCCTGCTACATATCCTCCAACACAAACGGATTTAAATACAGAAATACAGTCGAACCTCGAATTAACGAATTGATTGGGACCCACAATTCCGTTCGTTAAATCAAAGCAATTCGTTAAATCAAATATCAAATATTAATGAAGATACCCTTAGATATTGTTATGAAAAAAGAATGATTACTGTTTACTGCGAGCTTAAAAATTATAAGTCATACGTTAGGAGATCAACTTTAAAATTATCTAAATTCTTTAATGTTACTTGTTCTTAAAACTTAATGCATAATACATACATACTTATTGGCACTTAGGAAAGAAATCCTTGATAGTTCTTTGTTTTTGTGGTTGTGTTTGGAAATTTCCAAAGCTTTTTGCCAATATTAATTTTGTGTGCGAAAAATTCAAAGTTTTAGTTTTTTGTGAGAATTTTATTTCAGCGATTGTTATTCGTTAAATCAGAGCATTTTAACACACTTTTTGTCGGGACAGAAAAAATATTCGTTAAATCGGAGAATTCGTTAAACCAAAGTACGTTAAATCGAGGTTCGACTGTATACACATTTTTTTTAAATCAAAAGCTAAAGTTTTTCGAAATAATCGGAAACAGCACCATAACATTTTTTCTGTTCAATAACCGAAGACAAAAGTTTGAGGCAGCCCGTCAAAGGTCAAGCGATGCGGGAAAAAACCGTCCCCTTGAAGTTCGGCTTTCTCCCTACGGTACTCTCCTTAATGTGAAACAACATTTACAGGTTACGTGACTGTAATGCAATAACGGTCGGGGTCCGGAAGAATTGTTCCAATATCCTAAACGGATTTTCTTCTCTTTTCTTTTTTTATAAAAGCATTATTAGCTCGAATGACGAGTGTTATCTGGACGTGTGGCCAGAATCGATTTCCTGCAATAAAGGAATCCTCTTTGCAGTGTTTTCCCGAAAAAAAAAAAAAAAAAAAAAAAAAAAACACATTTCGTATTAAAGCAAAATTACTTTTGTCATTAACGCCTCTTCTTAGAAAATATAAGTATATCGATTGCTTTGAAAATCCTGGCATGATCAATATAGAGGTGGCCAACAGAAGGTACGTGGAGACTTTTCAAAATGACACGCGGGCACAGTGTTTTGAAACTGCGTTAAACAAATGCACACTTTTACTAGACGAGGAGGGGGAAAAATACTTAAGTTTTGAAGGACTCACTATTCAGTCTTTTATTCAAAGTAATCAAGATAAAACGAAATGTTATTTTAGTTAATCAGTGTTTTATTAAAATAGATTATATATTCATTCCACGAAACTCCTGAATTCTAACTCTCACAAAAATTAAATACTCTAAGGGGTATCTAGCGCACTTCTTCCAGTTTGAGAAAATGAAATATACGAAGATGTCCCGGCAGTATACTTTGATAGCGAATTTTTTGTCCCTTCTTATATTAAGAGTCACTTTAAGCAAACATGAAATTGTTGTTCGTCGTATTTTATTAACAAAAAGCGAATCCATGCAGAACTTTTCACAGTAGTAAGAAAGAACATTTCGACCAGTTCCTTCTCTCTTAACGTTGCTGTGACGCAACGGCGTAGATCCCCCTTCTATGAAAAGCGTGGGTTTCGCGTGGTGAAAACTGCTTTTAAAAACATAACATTGTTCTGCTTTGAAAAACCTGCGAAATGACGTATTGAGGTTTTTCTTTTTTTTAAGTTAACACCTAAAAATAGTACTCAATCAGAAAAAAAAACCACGAAATTCTTCAAGATAAGTCCAACCAATACATGGCCAGTCTCCGTGAAATCGCAAAGCTCGATGTTTTATACTGCTTTCTTTTTTTTAAATGATGGATTCTCGACTATCAACTGCAATAATTCAAAAAGACGCGGTCGAAGATGGGCGTCTCTCCCACTTCTTTCCAAATCGTTCATTTTTTCCAAATCCCTAATAACTTTTCCCACCCAACGTGTCGCGGCCAAAGCAATTAAGCGAGCATTTCAATCATTTTTGACTTCGCGCCTTCAGAAGACGCAGATTAGGTTCCGACGATATTAAAAGCCGCGCTTATGAATGCACCGTTTCAGAGACCCACACCAAATGCGAAGGGGGGCGGCCTTGAAAAGCTTGATCGATTCGATGATATTGAGCATAATGCATACACACACACACATGGTATGGCAATATTTTAACCCCCCCCCCCCCGGACGAGTTAGATTGGAAATTTAGATTAAACTCTCGCACAACGGGGGAGGTTTTAAATGATCGACTATTTAAGGAGGGTATTAAGTGGACAGGCGAGTGGCGAATGTCGATATAGACAGCGTGGGTGATTAAGTCGACTTGTGTCACTGCACTGACAGGAGTTATCATAAATGCTCCAGAGGATTTCGACCGGATAATGTTTGACAAATACAAAAGGATTAGAATGGAGGACACAAATCGCATGTTAAGGGCTAACGAGGAAGATGGTGCATCTGTTATTAATTTCTGTATTTCGGTACATAGCCGCCGTGCATTATGGTAGTTGGAATAGCATCTCAAATTTTTTGAGGATATTGTTTCAGTAATAAATGAAAGATTTAACCTTTTAAAGCGCAATCATTTCCCAATGCCTAAAAAAGAGCAGCCGTTGCCATCGCTCGATTTAACTACCAGTAAGATGGCGGTCGATCGAATCGTTCATCGCGTGCCACAGATCTAGAGACTATTTTTGACACAGCTGGCTGTGTCAAAAATGGTCAGCCGCGCACAGCCACCTGTGTCAAAAATGGTCTCTAGATCTGTGGCACGCGATGAACGATTCGATCGACAGCCATCTTACTGGTAGTTAAATCTAGCGATGGCAACGGCTGCACTTTTTTTTTCGGCATTGGTATAGCCGAAGTATCTAGTTGTTCTAGTTGTTCTTCTGTATCAATATATTTCCATCGTATTCTTTCATTTTTCAGCAGATGCCAGTGCTGTTAAAAATAATCCTCACAATTTTACAAATAGTCGACCATTTTTACGGGAAATGATGTGCTTTTAAAAAGTAAAGGATTCTCGTGGTAACTATGTCACCCTCAAGTATTTTTTATGGAAATCAAATTTATTCTCCGTGACTGACATCAGTCAAAACGTCTGAGTTTTGTGTCCTCACTGTGAGGACACCGCACGTTAAAGGATTAAGAACGATTTTTCGATGTTGTTCACTTTTCTGATCTGAAAAGTGATGTAGCAATTTTCATTTAAAAACAAGCTCGGATGGTTGAAACATGCAGGTAATTCGGGGTGTTCATACTAAAATAGAATGACGTGAATCGTACTTTTTAATGACTTACTTTCGAAATGTTAAATCACCTGTAAGCAAACACTTATTTCCCAACGAGAGTTCTGCTTAGGAGTTAAATTTTTGCATTAACATGGTGTCTTACAATACTTCAAATTAATTACTGCTATTTTTATTTTCTAGGTCAAAATCTAAAAAATGATGGATTATTTAAGAGAGTAGTAAGAGAACAGTTTCCATTACAGCATGGGTGATGAGGTCTACTTAAGGCCCCCACATCATAAATTCGCTACCATGAATGAATGCATGAATTTATTTTCAACGTAGCCAAAGAAAATTATCTCGAGTGGGAAATTTAAGTTTATACCATGCGTGTTAACTAGTATTTTCTATAATTTACCACACACAAAAAAATATGATAAACCTAAAATATTTTTTAAATGTTTCATTCTAAATATTATCTGTGTGCCAGAATACGTTGAAAGGATCAGCGAAGCTAGATTTTGAATTACAAATGCTTATACTTACAAATAGAAAAATTATAATCATAATTTGGTGTGTAAAGTTTTTTTTATTATTTATTTTAGTAGAATCATTTTCTGGCGATTTCAAATGATGAAATATTTTTTTCCCCGAGAAATATATTTATGCAACTGATGCAGATTATTTACAAACTTCAGATTCCATAAACACTAAATATATGCATTAACTGAAATTTCAAATCATTTAAATTGACAACAGAATAATAGAGGGACGATTAAATATAAATATATATATATATATATATATTAGAGAGAGAGAGAGAGAGAGAGAGAGAGAGAGATTACCCTCCAAAATTCTGGACATACTCATATATAGATTTTCAGTGGCTAACAGCGCCTATCGTTTCATATACTTTTTAAATAACTAATTCGACAACATATCCGATCGATTGCGAAGACCTGAAGAATAATATTGAACAAACACAAGAAAAATACATAATTCATTCGAAACATGGCCATTTTTACTAGTAACGATATCAGTTTTTTCCTAAATGTATTAATAACTAAAGATGACTTAACGGAGTAATTTTTCTTTTTAGATTACACTATCATATACATGGGTGTGTCACTTTTGAAAGACAAGAAAATTGGCAAGCAAGTAGATAAAACCACATATTTTTCAACTTTTTCGCTACTTCTACCATCAGCAAATGAATTATTTACGAAACGCATGGAAGCTGAGTTCATGAACGCAAAAATGGGATAATTATAATACCGCACAATTGGCCAGTTTAAATAATAATAGTAATTGTCAGATCTTTTTAAAAACTAAAATTACGAAATTATTTTAATGGAGTGTGTGTGGGGGGGACATTTTGGTGCATAAATACAGTAATACCCCAAACTTACACGACAGGTGGGACGGAGCGATAACCGCGTGAGTCGAATTCGCTTAATTCGTAGTATAATTTCTCACATAAATATGTACATGCAAATTATTTTTAAGTGGGACCGGGAACTTAAGAAAACAATAATTTAGGGGAAAAAAGCTTAGTTAAAATCTTACATAATGCATATGCATAACAAATTATATTATTAAAATCGTAAACCGAAGTTATTTTGGAAGTAAACAAAAGTCGAATCGACGAGATCTGTAAATCGCGCAAACTCCGGGTTCGCGTAAGTCGACGTATTACTGTACAAAACACTACGACAAGCACGTCAAAATTTTTAGCACTTAAAAAAATTTTCTTTCACTGTATTCCCAATTGGGAGCATGGGTCATTTCTGATAATAGTTTTACATTGGTTTCAAAAACGGAATAGACTAATGGGTAGTTTAAATATCAAGTGAAATATTAAGAATTAATGAATGATTTACTTTTAATTTTAAGTAAAGATATTAATTAAGTTTGAAGGGGGGGAATGTATCAAGATAGCTCTGTAAAAAAAATTATGAAAATGGCTATTTTTATGATTTTTTCGTCTAGTTTCCCACCAGCGATAGGAATACAACATCTATTTCAAAAATTCAATTCATCTTTTACAGGGTTTCTACAGATTTCACAGCTTTTGCTTCCCTGACTTTTCCCCGACTTTCCGACTTTCCCTGACATCTATCACGCTCTTCCCTAACTTTATCTAGCTTGCTTTCCCGAATTTTGTGTTTCTATTTGTAACATTACATCCTTTAAATAATAATTTTTTTATATATTTTGCTCCCTTTTTTTACAAATAATAATAAAATTAACATATAGAAGAATCTTATTTGACATCACTGGATTCTAACAAAAACCATGTTTGATAATAATTTAGGATAAAATTAAGCATATTTCAAGTGCACAAGATATGCTCATAAAGAAAACATTAAAAAATTATTTATAAGGTTGAATGAGAAAATGAAAATAAAACAATTTCTATACTTAGGTTCAAACAGCAAATATTTTCTTGATTTTACTGCAAAATTCAGTTTCTCTTGCATTTCCCTGACCTTTCTTTAATTTCTGCTAATTTCCCCCAATTTTTTCCAAAATCCCTGACTTTCCCTGAGCAAAACTCATTTCCCTGACTTTCCCTGATATTCCCTGACTTTCCAGGTCTGTAGAAATCCTGTTTTAGCTATATCTGCTAATTTTTTCAAGTCAATATTGATAAAATTTAATTTTTAATGAATTTTTAATTTGATGTTTTCATTTAGGAATATTGGCCTGTAAACAGTGTTTAAAAAAAAAAAAAGTGAACTGACCGGTAGACCATGGAGGACCATCTCGGCGACGTTGGGTCCCGGCCCCAAATCGTCCCCTACACTGGCGATGCTCGAGCTGGAGCTGTGGTAGGAGCGGCGCTGAGGGGAGGAACCTTCGTAGCTCTGGATCGACAGGCGCCTGTTGACCACCTGCAGAAGAAGTGCTCTTGAAATTCATACAATAAAAACCTTGGAAATTAAATCATGCCAATAAGTTAACAAAAGTATTTAATAACGCAAAAAAACACTTAAATAATAACAGAGGAAGCTAACATGTATTAAAGAACAACAACAACAAAAAATGTGGATAACACTTGACTGATATACTAGACATATAAAAATGAGAGTCATAAATATTCTACAGTAATGAAGTTGAAATCTAGTAATACGTTTTAAAAAGCACTTTTAGAAATAATAATAAAATAAATAAATAATTTTAAAAATCCAGAATATTATTCTGGAAAGCTTATTTAAGCTTTAAAAACTTGCAAATGTTAAAACTTTCGCATGAAAAAGGTTATTCAAAGTTCATCATCATTTTCATGATTTAACTAATAAATATATAAATCCAATAAAATAAAATAGAAAAAAAAGGTGTTTATTTTCGCCCAAAGCGATGAATAATTTTTAAAAATCTGTTTGCAAGCAGTGCATTCAATAAAAATAAATAAAATTAATTTCTCATAAAGCCGAACTCGAACACAAAAGCTAACGCAACAAAGAGAAGTTTTTCTGAGCTAATAAGTGATTATTACTAATACACTTACGTGCCTATGTAACAAATACATTAGAAAAGCTAAATTATGCAAGATCTACGACTACGTGAATGTACATGAACTACATTTGACAGACTCGGAACTTTAATTAAGAAATGCATTTTCCCCACTAAAAATAAATTACAACATTCTCTCTCTGTCACTGATGGATGACTTATTTTTTTCTGATTAATATTTCGGGACTTGCTTTAATTATGCTAAAATTCGTTTTTGCTAAACAGAGCCAAAAATAATTTCCTTCAAAAGGTTAAAAATATTCAGAATTTTTTTAAGTTAAAAATCGATATATTTTTCGCTAAATATTATTTCATTATCATTACATAAACGATACATATAAATTCAGATTTTCTAAAATTTAAAAAATTGCCAACATTAAAAAGGTAATAAAAAAATTAAAACTCAAGAAATATTTCATAAAATTACATTTAAAAGGAGCATCAAAGAAATTCTAAATTCTTTTTCAGAACATTTCTCAACTATACCCCCACCCTCTCTCTCCCTAACTTGATATCCGGGATAGTGAATAAACCATTAAAGTAACAATACGATATGGTTGCTTCTTGTAAGGCCAATCATTAATTTAAATACACGAAGGAGGGCAAGATTTGAAGGTTTTTTTTTTTATATAAAAGCCTTTGTAAAAAGAATTCCCTTATAAACATGTTATATTTGAAAGAAAACCACTTCCCTCTTCTACCGCTCAGTAATTTAATCAAAAAGATTTCATTAGAAGACGTTAATAAATGAGTTATCACCATTTGCTTGGTGGCTAAGAAATGCACAAATGAGTTCCTAATTAAATAGAAACATGTTTAATTTACACACTCTACTGCAGTTATAGTAATTTAATAGAGGAACCGTACTTTTCCAGCCTCGGATCCAGGCGCCGATGCCCTGCCGCTGTCTAGGCTAGACAAGGAATGCCTGGATATACTGCTTCCTCCGCTGCTGCCGCCCGGACTGTGCCTTCCCGGACTGTTCATGTCAATGCCCTGGTCTTCCAGAGATGCCTGCGTGCCACTCAGCAACCGACCTGTGAAGACACAAGCACAGAAAAAATACATATTACTCACATCGAAACTTCCCATCGCGCAGAAATTGAAACTATGTTAACCCTTTCAGGGACTAAGTCCACAAAAGTTACCCGTAGTATCGTACAGGATGGATCTCTTAATTTGTGCGCATAAAGAAATACCAATTTTTCTCGAACATATAATAATCAGGATTGTTTATTTTATTCTTTTATTTTATTTATTTAATTTATTTAATTATTTAATTATTAGTTTATTTTATTTATTTAATTAAATTTAATCTGTTACCAAAAGAAAAATTATTTAATTTCAAAGAAAATGTTTTTAATCAGGTCTGAAAGGAAGGAATGACCATGTTAATTTTCATTTTCAGTTTGACACTTTCATTTCGGATTCATCAGCATTCATTACTATTGGATTTTGATCACTTTTGCTTTGCTCACTTTTTAATAGTATCTCAAAACTTAACTATCACGAATTTAAAAAGAACACAATAAAAAAAATGGTGTTAAAAGGGAAAAATAATTAAAAACACAGTAAAATAACACACGCAAAAGGGTACTTATCCAGTTACAATAGTATCAGGGGGTACAAAAAGTCCACCCTTCTCAGCGGCAGAAAAGTTTTTTACTTTCTACTCGTGTCCATAGAGAAACTTTATTTTGTTACTGAGGACTTTTAGGACCGCCCGAAACAATCGTAACTGGATAGGTATCTTTTTGTGCGTGGTATTTTACAAGGTTTTTAAATATTTTTATTGAAATTTGTAACGTTTTGGATAGTTTAAAATATAATTTGAAAATATCTTCATTTGTATAACACAGAATCTTTGTTTTTACAAACAAGATTCTATTAAACAAATGTTAAATTACCAGACCATTACTTAAACTCTCCCCCATCCCCAAATTCGTTTATAGCGAAGATGATCTTTGATTTATAGGAACACACTTTAAACCTTATTGACTTTCCAAGTGAACAAAAAAATAATAATTTTTTATTTCTTTTCCAGACAAGAGAAAAATATTCATTTGCCTTACTAAAAATGTACCCAAGTACATCCTCGCAATGTTATTAAAATAGATATACATAATGAAGAACAGAAACTTTTGATGAAGGCAGTGTTATATTATTACCACAAACTCTCCGACATAAAATAAGCACGAGAATAACAAAATTGCCATCGGCATGCTTCACAGAAAGACGTTAGTGACATTCGTTTTACAAAAGCCAAAGAGCATTAGCATGATGCCAAATAAAAATTGCCAGAGTATTGATGTTCGATTATGTTTAGCATAAAAAAAGTAGCTTTTCAAAAAGGATTTAAGTTTATTTCTTATTTTAGTTGTAAAATAACCACTTCTGTTTTATTTCTGAGTACAGATAACAACTGGATCCTCCCAGTAAAAAAAAAGAGAATTCTCCGTAATTTGCATAATTTTATTAGTTTCTATCAGAATGAATTAGTAAGAATATATAATTTAAAACTTAACAGTAATTTTAATATTAATTCTCGTAGCCATTAGTCTTTAGGGGAAAAATGAAAATTTGATCTGAGCTTATGGAAAATGCCATTACCTTTAGAGAGACTAGGCGAATGTCCAGCATCGGAAGGCGTGCTTGGCAAACTGTCCGGTTGACTGTGGACAGTGACATGGGCAAGGTGAATCTGAAGAAACGAGAAAAAAAAAATAACATGCATACATTATATATACTCTTCATAGTATGGGAAAGGGAAAAAAATCAGAACGAGAACGCTGGGATGAATTATCTTTCGTTTTATTACCTGGCCATTAGAGCCTCCACCGGGTGTCATTTTCTTCATGGGATGAGTTGGTTGGGAGCAATAGAAAGGGGGACTATAATGGTTGCTGCCTGAAAATGGAGAGAAAAAAAAAGTAAGTTACAGTCGTTTCAAGTAGAAGAAAACAGAAAATTTCTCCCATCAAAACAATCACTTAAAAAAAAAAAAAATCTTTTTTCTGTGGCAGTTTCACCGTAAGAAACGGTGAAATAGAAATTGATTGGATGGCGTTGTTGAGATACATCTTAACCCTTTGAAGTAGAGCAAGCATTTTCACATTAATATAGAAGACCAACTGGATAGACTGATCAAAGCTGAAAAAGTGCAGACGTTGTCAGAAATCTTAATAAGATATATGGCGCCAGATGGGCTGTTCGACCGACCGCCATGATGTTGGTAGTTAAATGGATCGAGGGATACGGCTGCACTTTTTCAGCATGGGGACCATTCATTTTTATTTATTTATTTATTTATTTATTTATTTTTAAAGGCTAGCAGTGAAATTATCAAAGGAAATCAGTTGGAAATTATTAAAGTATCATATGAAACTTTAAATTTTTTTAGGAACAGTGGTTTGACGGCGCAACGACAGCGGGTCAAAAGGTTAACAGTAACGGGAAACTTTGTAGGATCGCTTGTACTTGTAGATTAATACATACCCAATACAGCCTAGAATCAACGTTAGGCTTGACTGAAATACTCGAAAGGTATATACATTTTGTAATCTCCAAATAAAACTCATCTCGTAATACAGGTATGACAAAAGTACATGTAATATCTCTCTATTCTAAAAAAAAGTAAAGGCCGCTGACGCTGTCAAAGCTTGTGGACCTATCTCCTCCTAAACCGTAGGGATTTGAGTTTCGACTAAGGTGCCGACAGATTCGAAAAATTCCGAGGAACCTGCTAAGCTGATTTAAATTTTCGAAAATCGAATTATTTTAGAAGATATTAATAAAAAACTGAAAAAATAAAAGAAATGGTTGCCAGATTTGGCATAAAATCATTCATTCCTTTGCAACATAGCGTTTCCAAGTATCTAGAATCGCGTGAAATTTACAAACATGAGTTAGAATTACGCCCATTTTACGCCAAAATAAAAACTATATGAAATAAGTAACTCAAAATGTGTTACACAAAGTTGACAATTTTCAAATAGTAAGTTCGCTTAGACAACAGGAGTTAAGAATTAGCGATTATTCGTTTTTCCAAAACAGAATAACTAATATCTTGAAAATGAAAAATAATTAAAATGCAGATTATTTTAAAGCCGGTTCTCGTCCAGCTGGATTATTTGCTACCAGTAGAAATATTTGGCGGCGTTAACTATGCCATTATAGCAGTTATAGTACACTTTGGATATTTGCTAGCGCGACGAGATGGTATAATTCGTGGTGTTAAGTACGCCAACCTGCAAACGATTATGTAAATGAAAATATGGATAACGGTTTTCCGGTAACCTTAAATGAACAGTAAATATAGGTTGTAAGCATGTGTAAATCGCCAAATAATGAAAAGTCGCCATTGGTAGCAGGCTATTCTATCGGGTTATACCTCACACAGCATTCCGCCAAATGCGCCAAACTGTCAAATACCGTACTTTACATGTACGCAAGTCGCCAAATAATGAAAAATCGCCATGGGTGGCAAATTCGAAAGGTGTCCAATAGGTTTTACATTATTAAAAATACAGCTGAAACATATGTTCTGATTTTATTACGCTTTAGCTCCTAATTAATATAACTTTTGAATGGCAACATTAAATATCATTGTGTTTCTGAGGAGTGCAAATAATTTTTCCAGCTATTATAAACGGAGTCCGCACTCCAGGTGGCGTATAGCTCAGAACCCGTACAACACGGATTTCCATAACAAAATATCTTTGTTATGAGGGAAAGGGGTCTACTGTAGTGTGAAGTTTAAATTTTTATGTACCAATGAAGATGCAAGAACCAAGCAATGTGTAGCTCAGTAATATTCTATCTGATCCAATCTTCGAGTTTTGTCTGTTGAAATTATGTCTTTTTTACGAATAAGCCTGATTAGGGGCCGAATACCTCATATGAAAAGCGAGCGTAGCGAGTCTGGGGGCCTTGGGCCCTAGTTATTAAAAAAAAAACCCACTGTGACAGTTTCAAATGATATAAAGTCAATTTACGTTTTAAATAACGCGCCTTTTAAACGTACAACAAAAAAATAAACTAAACATGATAAATAGTTTGTAAACGAACTAGTTCGGTTGAATGATCCGTTTAAAAGAACAATACGGATCAGTAGTTTGTCTAAATAAATTGAAGCTCCGAAATATTTAGTTCATGGAACTAAATAGTACATTTAAAACATTTGATATTTTATTGGCGCGATATCGCTTGCTTGGTGGAACGCCGGTATATAATACGTAAGTACCCATTTAACACTTAATTGCATGAATTTTAAGCACGTTTGCTACCGATTATGTCATAATCACGAGTTTACGCTAAATTTCCTATGACAATTTTGTGAATAACTAATTAATCTTTCGAAAAACACGCAGTTTGAAAGAAGTACCAGATATTTTTATTCATCACAACATGAATCTCTCCCACTTTTGTTTATTATTAAAACTTTATTTTATATGCAAGTTTGATATAAGAAATTTGGCTCGCACTCTAATCTGGCAGTGGACGTGTTTTAAACATACGATATACATATCCATCACTATGCAATCAAGGGTTAAGGATAGTACTATCTGAAATTTTTTTTTAGGAAAACGTATCAGTCAAAATTGGTGCTGCAAATAGTAACGGATTATAACATAGAAATCAATGGGTCCATCCAAAAGCTCCGTTGCCCTTAAATTGAATGATATGCCATCAGAAAAGCAGGAGACAAATTCACAGAGACGAAATTTTTCAATTTGATTTCAGATATGAACAGTCAATGCATCTACGAACGTATCATGCCATTAAACATTCGTCTATAGTTACTGTGGTCAGTACCGGAAACTCTTTCAAAATTTAGTTTTTGATTTTTTTTTCTCCCCAATAAATTTCCAAATACTTACTAGAAAAAAAAATGGCTTTACAGATAATCAAAATAAGGCGTGATAGAGCCTCCAAATTTAAACGAGAAATTCCTTTAAGAGGTAACCAATAATTTTACTTTTTTACTATTGTAAGTCAAATTTAAAGTTTTTTTTTAAATGAAAAATATACATTTTTTTCCCGGGGGTTGGGGGGGGGGAGGTCTTATCACTTCGTATCATTAATAATATTACGACATTATTAACTAAACACGAGTGTGCCAAACATTAATGTTTAGAGTACACTGGGAATTAAAAACTTAATAATTTATTCGCGAGACACTAAATACTTCACGCTAATTAATACATGAAAATGAAAGCAATCATTGCGGAACAAGAAACAAGGGATTCTGAATTATACTAATAATTATGGACTAAAGACTTCCACAAATACTTTAAAACGTATAAACTAATTTAAATTGACAAGAACACAAAACTGAAATATTTTATGTTTTTAAATGACACCTTTTTTTTATTAAAAAAAATAGGCAGTTTTAGTTCTTTTCCCCATGTTCTGTTTCTTTTTTGATTTGTTTATTTCTTTTACACCTCCGTTTTACTAATATTTCTTTCCTGCGCATTTCCAGTCTTATCTTCTCTGGTTGTTTTCTCCATTTTTCTGACATCTCTCTTTTATTCGGAATGTAAAACATTCCATTTTATCTTAATTTTTCTTTTATTTATGGTTCTTGCTAAAAAATTTTTTAAATCTCCGTGTACGTTTTTTGAAGGTTTCGCTTCTGAACACTTTTGTAACTGTCCGAATCTTACATTTTATCTTTACAGGTATTTCATACGAACTTATTACTTCCTTCACGAAATAAAAAGGAAGTATAGCGATGGCAAAAAAATTCAGCACGCAAATTTTGATGAAAAAATCGATTTTGACTATCTCTAAATTTACCCTGAAGAGTTTTTGAGAGACGTCTCAGCATGCGCACGTATGTATGTATGTTCGTATATATGCACGGACAATTCATTTTTGACCAGCCACAAGTCCATTTTGATTAGTTTTTTTTTTTCCCTGGGGTCTGCACGTACGCATCTTAACATTATTGCAGTATTGCATCTCTTTCAAATGAAATAAGTTTAGAGATGAAGTGGACCGAAAATACAGATGATTTAACAGACGTACAAGGAAGCCATGTGGTGTACACATCAGATTTTTTAATTTTGTCTTAAAGCTCATAATTTTTGTGACTCATCACACTTCAACGATACATTAAATTACATTTTTTTAAAATAAGCATTTATCACTACCTTAAAAAGTAATGCCAACCCTTCTGTTCTATACTGTTTGTTTAACCCCTTGAAGGGCAACCATTTCCCAATACTGGAAAAGGGCAGCCGTTGCCATCGCTCGATTTAGCTACCAGCAAGATGGCGGTGGCAAAGTCAAAAAATGGTCTCCAGATCTGTGAGACGCGATGAACAGTTCGATCGACCGCAATCTTGTTAGTAGTTAAATCGAGCTATGGCAACGGCTGTCCTTTTTTCAGTACTGGGCAGTCTATCCAGTTTTTCTTCCATATTAAAGTATTTCCATCGTATTCTCCATTTTTCAGCATATGCCAGTGATGTCAAAAATAATCCTGATAATTTTACAAATAATCGACAATTTGAACGGGAAAATGTGCTAAAAAGAAAAATGATTTTCGTGTTATGTCACCCTGAAGTACTTTAACAGAAATCAAATTTATTCTTCTTGAATGACATTAGTGAAAACTGTCAGAGTTTTGCGTCCTCACGGCGAGGGCAGCGCGTTAAAGCGTTAACCCTTTGAGGGCGCGCTAAAGCGTTAACCCTTCGCACTGCCAGCTGCGTCAAAAAAGGGTCTCTAGATCTGTGGCACGCGATGAACGTTTCGATCGTCCGCCATCTTGCTAGTAGTTAAGTCAAGTGATGGCAACGGCTGTCCTTTTTTCAGCATTGGACAATCTATCCAGCTGTTATAAATACACATGACAATTTCTTTTACGGGAAATGACGTGCTAAAAAGTAAAGGATTCTCGTGGAGCTATGTCACTTACAACTACTTTTATAGAAATCAAATCTATTCTTCGTGACTGGCAACAGTCAAAACGTCCGAGTTTGTTGTTCCCAGAGAGGAAACACTGCGCATTAAAGGGTTAAGAGTGAGCATGCATATGTCTCTTTATGCGTTTTCAATTTATCTACTTTTACGTCCTTAACCTACGATACGCCGTGACAAAATACCCTTTCCGTGACTCTGTATTACGTGATATTTTTCTCCGGCGATTACAATACTGTTACAAAAGAAATGGGAGTACTTTTCGGTGGAGAAAGATCTGTTTTGCCACTCTTCATGTCACAAAGAAAACAAGGCGACCACTCAATTATTGGCAGCATCACGGAAACATGGAACGCAGCAAAGCCTAGCCATTTTTCCGCAGATTTTTTTTCTCGTGTTAAACAGACAAATCATTTAAAGATCCTGAAACAACACTTAAGCCAGGGTTTCTACTCACACGCTATACTGTGTGTGTATCTTTCGCAGTAAGTGTATTTTTGGACTTTTTTTTAAACTTTGTTTCAGGGGACTGCTTGAAAGAAAGAAATGGGGAGGGGTGGGATTTAGAGAAAAAAAAATTCTCTAAAACCATGCAAATGCTTCCCCCCCCCCTTAACAAAATATACCGATACAAAACACGCCGATTTAGTAATGTATGTAATAGCTTTATTATTAAGTATAATAAACCTATAGGACAGGCTCAAATTCTGCAAAATGAAGTAACCGGAACAGAAGTTTGAACTGATCCAGATTTTTTTATAGTAAGAACACATTAACTAGGGACTACAGACATTACAGTTTCTAAATAATCATCCATTATCGATTACATTTATTTGAAAGTTAAAAAACAGCCTTTTTTTACTTTTAAAGAGATGGTGTAATTTCTATTGAGCACATACTTTCCCGTAAAAATTATCCATTATTTATAAAACTGATGTCAGAATTATTTTCACCAGTACCGGCATCTGTTGAGAACTGGAAAATATGATGAAAACATAGAACAAAAACTTAGATACACTCCGCAATGCCGAGAAAATACAGCCATTGCCATCGCTCGATTTAACTACCAGACACATGACGAGCCAGCTGTCGTCAAAAATGCATAAATAAATGCTTTTTTGCATAAATAAGCAAAAAAGGGCCTCTAGATCTGTGGCACGCGATGAACGTTCCGATCGTCCGCCATCTTTCTGGTAGTTACATCGAGCTATGGCAACGGCTGCACTTTTTCCGCATTGGGAAATGGTTGCGCTTCACAGGGTTAGTTCGTAAACAGAACAGTGCATGATTTAAAAAAAAAAAAAAAAGATAACCAAACACATTTTACCTCAATGACATATAAAGGGGTAATAGTGGTAATGACTATGAAAAAGCGTGTTTACTACAATTGACTATATAAGGACTTAAAGAAACTGATAAAAAGTAAAGGAAGAAAAAGCAAAGCACGTCTACATCATAGAAAGGCAGCGAAAACTCCAAACAGCTCTCGACAAATGAAGCTAGTTTATGAGGCGGAACTAAAGCCGTAATATTTAAGGGTTCCAATTTAATGTTGCACAAAATGATGAAAACGGTCATCGTAAAAAGGAATATGTTCAGGGGAATATTTAGAGATGATAAAAGCATTTCATTTCAAAGCACTTTTCAAGTTTCGGCTTCTGCGGGGAAGGTTTTTAATTAAATTATACACAATTTTTTAAAATTTAATTTGTTTGTTTGCTTTTAAAGGCAAGTGTTTTTTTTTTCTTGTCTCTCTATAATTTTCTAGTAAAAATTTCTACACATTTAGTTTGACTCTTGGCGATGCAGTAACCATCAGAAATCATTTATTCAAATAAAGTGAGAAAGAAAATGAATAAATAAAACAATGTGAAAATTTTTAAATGCTTAAAGGTAGGAAAATCTTAATCCATTATGCCATAAATATGAATGTTGATCGGTTAATGAAAATTCAAAGTGATGGGTATTAATTTTAGAGTACGGTTTAAATTTAATAAAAATACTTTCAAACAAGTCAAAAGAAAAAGTCATTAAGAACTTTGTAAAATAACACACATATACATATGTATATGTAACATATAAATTAAACATCCTCTCAAAATTTCTATTTGCTTGCTCAAAATTCTTCAGGGCGTAGTAACCTTCGTTTTTAACAAAGGTTTTGTATCAGGATCTAAATTTAATTCAAACGCAAGTAACATATCTCCCCTCGTTCTCACGGTCTGCTGTCACCACACTTCGCAAGAATTTCCTAAAGCTAGCAGACCTGGGCAGTTTAACAACCAATAATTGCATCTCTTTTAGCACATGTGATACTATATAGAACACGTGATCCGAGGTTATATAAGTTGAAACTCAGCTCGGAGCATAGATGCTTCGTGACTTCACCTGCCATGTAAAACTATGTGAAACCAAATAAAATTATGTCTTCGTAGCCCTCAAGATCTCTCCTTTTGCTTGGCCCGACTACGAGTACTAGCAGCGGGCGGCCGGGGCTATGCCAGAGTCCCGAGCCGCTTCGCATCTCCTGAACCTGGCGAAGTTATGATCATACGCCGCTAAACCCTACAACCATTACGGCCCCGTTATATTTCATATATATCCCACAGTATGAGCATTTCGAGTGGTTACAAGTCTACCCTTCTTCAGATGCCCCCCCACCCCCGAAAAGAAAGAAAAAAAAACTCCTCAATCTAACCTTTCTGGCCTGTGTTCACTAGTATTATTTTTTTAATCCCAGATTCGACCGAACAAGACCGTATTATATTAATTAAAATATGACCATAATTACGAAAGGTAAAAATTAGGGCTGATCAATTCTAATTTGCTGACGGTAAGCAAATTAAAATACTCAATACTATGACACTTCAATATTTTTGCATCCAGCCAGTCAGGCAGCATATGAGTTATGAAAGAACTCTCCAGTCTTTATGAAGTAAGACCATTATACTTAAGAGTAGCATATATCTTTATTTAAACTCTCAAAAATAAGACAGAATCAATAGCCAATCAATTTCAATAGAGTTACAATTCCGTGTCAGAGTTGTTTTTAATGACTATGACAGAAAAATTCGAACATTCTTTGTTGTTCTAATAATTTACAGTTACAGTAGTAACGCAACGGCTATTTCCATTACTCTTGATACTTTTTATTGCGAAGAGATCGCAGACCAAAGACTTTTCTCTAAAATATGGAACAGTTTTTGCTTGACTAGATTAGCCTAAAATGCTGTTTATTCTGGATATTTTTCTAAAAGAGGGCGGGCTACCAAATGTAAATTCTAAGGCAGTCCATTCTAACTGAGCCAGCGTGCTTAACCCTTTAACGGGCAGTGTTCCCGCTCCGGGAACATTCAAAGTGATGGGTATTAATTTTAGAGTACGGTTTAAATTTAATAAAAATACTTTTAAACAAGTCAAAAGAAAAAGTCATTAAGAACTTTGTAAAATAACACACATATACATATGTATATGTAACATATAAATTAAACATCCTCTCAAAATTTCTATTTGCTTGCTTCAAAATTCTTCAGGGCGTAGTAACCTTCGTTTTTAACAAAGGTTTTGTATCAGGATCTAAATTTAATTCAAACGCAAGTAATATATCTCCCCTCGTTCTCACGGTCTGCTGTCACCACACTTCGCAAGAATTTCCTAAAGCTAGCAGACCTCCGCAGTTTAACAACCAATAATGACCAGAGCGGCAGTGTTCCCGCTCTGGGAACACCAAACTCTGGCGTTTTGACTGTTTCCAGTCACGAAGAATAGATTTGATTTCTATAAAAACAGTTGCGGGTGACATAGCTCCACGAGGATTCTTTACTTTTTAGCACGTCATTTCCCGTCAAAAAATTGTCACGATTATTTTTAACAGCACTGACATCTGCTGAAAAATGGAAGAGTGCGAGAACAGCTGGATAGATTGCCCAGTGGTGAAGAAAGGGCAGCCGTTGCCATCGCTCGACTTAACTACCAGCAAGATGGCAGACGATCGAAACGTTCATCGCGTGCCACAGATCTAGAGACCCTTTTTCGACAACAGCTGGCTGTGCCATGGCGGGCGATCGAAACGTTTATCGCGTACCAGAGATCTAGAGACCTTTGACGCAGCTGGCTGTGCCGGCACAGATAGCTGTCGTCAAAAAAAGGATCTCTAGATCTGTGGCACGCGATGAACGTTTCGATCGTCCGCTATCTTGCTGGTAGTTAAGTCGAGCGATGGCAACGACTGCCCTTTTTTCAGCATTGGGAAAGGGTTGCGCCTTAAAGGGTTAATCTTGAAGAGCAATTTTTTAAAGTAATTATGCAATACTCAATATCGGAAATAATGCTTATGTTAATTAAAAAACAAAATAAATTTTATGCATTAAACGCCCATGCATTGAAGTTCCAAAACAGCTATCAACATCCGAAACACATTTCGCAAGCCATTAACCCAAGGAAGTAATTAATTTAAATTCTGCATACTCCACACGGTCGTAAAAAGAACTTGAACCGAACTGTGACGTACAGATAAACAGTATGTATAAACACCATGTAATTAGTTACTTAATTTTAAGCTCTCCCACTCTCTCTCGCTACCCTGAAAAAGAAAAACTCATAGAACGAAAAGAGATTGATCAAAGCATAAAAAGAATAACAAATAAGAACAATGCAGTCGCATTAAGCCACTTTCAACATAAATGTAGCGCGAAACCGTGGCGGGAACATGTTACATCGAGAGATCAAAGCTACACCAGATTCGGAAGCTTCCGGCGGCTGCTTAGAATGCAAATGAAATTCATGAATCTTAAATCGGGAGATTGTCATTAAGTCCGAAAGGAGAATTCCACAAAACCCGCCATTTGTGTCATGGAGGTATTTTTAAAAAGAATAATGGGGCGAGTTCATTTTATTGAAATGGTGTATTTCGATTTGATTTTCAAGATTACCTGTCACTACTGCGCAGAGAAAGAAAGCTTATTAGATTTATATCTATACAGTTAAGCTTAAAACCTAACTAATCAGTTAAAATGCTTTAAAAATTTACAGGCAGAGATACATAAAACTTTTTTTTAAATGCCAAAGCTAGTTTACGATTATGAAAAAAACACGCTGAGGCGTATCTTGCAGTGTTAGACACATTTACAATTATCACTACGGATGTTCATCTTGGATTGATTTGATTTGTGGATTAAGGCCGATTGACTGCACGAGGGTCGTGAGCCCATAGAGGGAATGCCCTCTGTGGAGGACTTTCTAAGGGATCCTAGCCCATATTTACGCGAGGTTTCGGAGAAACTTTTGGAAAGCTCCGAACGGCTAGGTCGACAGGCACGACCGGGGTTTGAACTTGGCACCCCCCCCCTTCCACTTTCGACAGCAGAACCTCTCAGCCACTGGTGGGGCGTTCATCTTGGAAGAATCATATAAAGTCATAAATGGAAGATTGGATAATTGGATGAGATCAAAATGAGAATCAATTTACTAAAGATGAACAATTAAACAAACGATCCGTTCATTTCTTCCGTCCAATTCACTGTTTCAGTGGTTCTCAACCTTTCTTCATTTGTGTACCCCTTACCAAATTATTTTCATAAATTGTACCACTTCATTAGATTCTAGTCTAAATGCCCCCCCCCCCCCCCCAAAAAAAAAAAAAAAAAAAAAAAAAAAAAAAAAATTAAAATAGTAAGAGTACTACATTTTGTGATTCAATTTTAGCACTACAATCTTAACAGTTTTTCATTGAAAATGTTTTAAAAATTAAACCTATTTTCACTTAGTTTAGTTTTTTGTATAAAAATGCGATTTTTGTAAATATAAACTATCATACTTCACTTCTTTTACATTAATGTGAGCCCTGTCCTTGATTTGCTACACAAAGTTTTTGGAAGTTGGGCTAAAAAGAAGCCAATTACTATCTTATATATCGGGGAGCAGCATTCAACTTGTTTCTGGATTTTTTTTAATGAAAATGTAGGATGTAAAAGAGAGCAGAAACCAGACCGCTGTTTGTTCCGGCTGATAGATAAAAGCGCAGAAGCTTGAACGATTCTAACAAGCGAGAGGTGGATGCTCGATCCATATGTAAGAGAATAAATAAATATATAGCTCCTCCTTTTTTTTTTTTTTTTTTTTTTTTAAACCGGGCACACCTGCGCAACTACGATGTCAAGTCCGCAAACAAGCGATATGAATGAAATAACCTCAGCATGTGCTAAACTTAAATGTTGAAAAATATATTTTGGAGTGCAAAATTTTTATTCGTTAAGGTTCTTTTGTTAATCTAAATTCGTGTTACATAGTCGCCATAACACATTTTCTTTCCACGATGCCTCGGAGGTTTGCGTACCACAGTTTGAGAACCACTGCACTATTTAATTGGGATCCTCGTGGTTGAGAGGATTTACGCATCAACAACAGTAAGAGTGCACGTGAGGCGAACCCCCCGAACTAAATGAAAACATGTGAACAAGGATGATCAATCTGGATGACTTCACTCAAGAGGAATTCACTTGGGATGTACATCAAAAGTGATACAGCGTGAATCCCGCTCAGGTGAAATAGTTAAAATTATTTCCCGTGAATACCAACGGTGTGCTTATCTTACCTTGCCCTAATTTTATAACTATAGTTCTTGCCGTTCAGAAGTTATAGGTGGGACAACGGATTTCAGCGGGCAAACTGTATATATACATACATGTATAAAGATTACATAGTTTTATAATTCGCTTTAACATACAGAAATTGCAGATTATACATATCCACAGAATTCATAACATTTCTGAAATTTTACGCTAATAACTGTAACAAAAATATACAATTGACCTCGTAATATAAATTAAATTAAAAAAAAATGAGAGTACAGTACAGGAAAATATGTATTTAGTGCTTTTAACTATTTAAAAAAAACAGGAAATCAGACTATAATCGCATTTTAAACAAAACAGTAATAAGAAAAATCTGGAATTAATAAGGTAGATACATTAAGTAAAATTATTCGCATTTAATTTCCAACATAACCATTAATGGGCGAGCAACAATTAACTTTCGTAATAAAACCATTTAAAATTCCGAGGAAGAAAAATACATACAAATTTTAAATTTCGGCAATTCTACAATACATCCAAATAAAGAAAATAAATTTGGGCAATTCTACAATACATCAAAATAAAGAAAATAAATTTGATGTTATTCATGAAACTGGGAAAAATGGGTAGAGGGCGGGAGAAAAGGGGAAGAATTTTTTTCTTCAACAAGCAGTTCAACACTGCATTACATGAAATTTACGTCATTCTATTAGATGTTTTTAAAATCCTTGCGAAAGACTTAATTAAAAAGTAAAATGCATCCAGCGTCATGGCAGTGAAGATCATTATGGCGTTTCATTCAGGTGGATAAAATGAAGATTTTGAAAAAAAAAAAAAAAACACTTTCTCTCCACTTTATATATATATATTTCGTTTAAAATTTAATATTTCTTCAAGAAGGAAAGTAATTGAAAAAAGTTCAACAGAGCTGAAAAATTTGCATTTGTACACGTGATGTGCAAGGCATTTATGCTGACAACTTTAATTAAAATGTATCATTATTATTTTCAAATCATTAGGAAAAGGCATCCGTTTTAAAATAATGAGACTTAATAGAAAAAAAAAGGATGAAGTTGATAATTTTTTATATTCAGTTAAGACATGCCAAATAATTTTCCACGAAAATGTGCAAAATATTTGCTTTTATACATATAGAACAAATTCATTTTTCAAAGTAACAAAACAACAAATTTCCCTTATAAATGAAAAAATAAATAAAACTCGGCTGTTCGAACCTCGTCAGGAGGGGGGGGAAGAGCCCCCCGAACTCCTCTAATTTTTTAGTTTCATTATTTCCATTTAAAACTATATTAGTCGACTGTGTCATTTTATCTCTCATCTTTCGTGTATTTCGCCTGGCAACCCTATGTTGAAGTTTTTATGAGTGTAACCTATTTATAGAAAAATACATGTGATGCATATTCTACAGCTTACGAAATATTGAAACAATAGATTAAAGCTGTTCCGAACTAATAGTATTTAAATATATGTAAAATTATGTCCATACTTTTATGTCGCATTTTTTGGGACACATTTTTCGGACAAATTTCAATAAAGGGGGTAAGTGATAAAAGGACATAGTCATTAAAATGGTTATTTCTCTTTTTATGTGCACAAGTTTGAGGTAATAAGAAGGAAAAAAAAACTTATTCCGCTAATCTCAGTTTTGCCTTCCTTCAATTGAGTCTTTTCGGTAAAATTTAGCCTGTCTTTACGTTTTCGTTTTTACCCGTTGCATGACAAGATAACACTAGAAAGACAGACAAGCGTATATCTGATTTCCAGGTCACTTGTTTTAGCTATTCAATTCTCTAACGCAACTGATTGATTGCAAGGCAATGCATTACGGTATAAATCGTCCTAATTTGCATGCATCTCTGTCTGTGAGTTTGTGCCAGGATGATATATTTATGCACTCCATAGAGGAATGGCGGAGTGACTGGTCCCAGCCCAATAGACATCGCTGCATTAGATGGGAAGAAACTTTATTGGAGATCGGAGTTTATGAAATAGATTCCTCATATCTATGTATATTTATACAATTCCCCCAACACTGTGTATATAGAGTATTTCAAAGAGTCAAGCAACACCTCTTAGGCAACAGCTTCAACATAACAAAGTTCTGGTAAAGTGAGAAAAAATTGTGAACATCAGAAAACGGTATTAAATTCAAGTTGTTCGGTAACTGTAATGCATTAATCGGTTAAGGAAACCGTCGACTTAACAGCAATATATTACGTTTTGAAGTGTTTAAAGATAATTTTAATTTATGTTTTCGGTCACCCTTTCTTTGTGTTGAATGTAGCAGAAATACAACAGGAAAATCTGCGCAAAAAGATGCGCAATCGGTTGTCACTGAATGTCAACGTGAAACGTCACGTTGAAATAGAGTGATGTCGTGATTTGAGTAGAAAGCTGAAAGTTAATACAAGGTATAACCTATTCATACAGTATAAGCATGACCTATTCGTAAATGAAAGCAGAAAATTCGTTATATTCAGCAGAAATAAATAAATCTTATTCCCAAGCTATAGTTCAGATAAAATTAAAATATCATGCAAAACAACAGTGCCAAAAACCAATATTTTTGTCTCATTTTACATTATATAGAAAGAAGAAACTTAAGCTGGGCAAATCTATAACAATATGTTAACAGAAACCCTAATACCACACACTCGTGACAACCTATTGACCAATTTCCATCAAAGGGCAATTTAAAGAAATCTTCAATTCCTCGAGACGCAGGAAAAGGAAAAGAAAAAAAAACACTTTTTTGTGAGAGTGGCGTTAGAATTAAAATATCTACGATGCGCACACACCCACAACACGACACAGAAAAATAAAATAAATAATATGGATGAGGGGAAATTCGTCTCTGCCACGACTAAATAAGGCAGATGTGGAGTACCACCGCCATTTCTACAAAAGAGAGGAGGAGGAGGACATCTTCAAAAACCTAAAGTGGCAGAGTTCAAGTGGGGCCTCCACACCGCAAGCGTTTATAGGCACGCGAACGAAGAGTGCTTTTTATGACGCCGCATTTCCTGAATTCTTCCACTAAAGATGATGACGGTATTATGGCACTCCGAGGCCATTTTGGACAACTCGGCACAGAGAGAGAGAACGTTTTTACGCAAGAAATCAGAGCCCATCGACACCTTTTTTCTCAAGAATTTGAATAGAAAAAGGGGACGCCAAGTCTGAGATCAGGCCAGATTTTGTTTTTATTAAAATGGCGTTGTGCGATCAATTAAATCAAATTTTATATAAAGAACATTCCACGTACGTTAGGTATTATGTAAAGTTTCTTTCTTCCTTCCTCGTAACAACAAACTATTCACCGACAAGAAAAGTACATTGGTATCCATAGACCTCAATGTATTGAAGTCTGTGGATACCTTCAATTCATTAAAGACTGTAGTCAGTCACGAGTTAGGCTATGGCCGAAATTCCGCAAACTAGCGCCAAGCTTGACGGCTTTTGGCATAATATCGCCAAATTTACAACCAAAAACAAGTTTTTAAAATTGAACCAAACTTGACAATATCTCTTATATTTTAAGTTAAGATGAAGTGCATTGAAAATATGAACAAATTTAGCAGACGTACAAGGAAGTCATGAGGTGTCCAGATCAGATTTATTATTTTATATTTAAAAGACAGTAATAGTCAATGAATATTACTTCCTTCTTCGATTTACTTCTGTCGATGATCGGGGAGCTAGAGTGGATTCTTAAGTTGTAGTAAGTGTTGGAGCTTGAAAAATTCTCTCAACAATTATTTTATCTTTTAAATAATGTGGAACCGAAAATCAACTCTGCAGCTGTAAATAACTTTTGGGGTGCACAATCTAAAAAGTCATATTCTGTCGAAAGATCTAAATTATTGACTGAAATCTCCATGAGGGGAGATGGTTAAAAAAAAAAAAAAATTAACGGCAGATTTGGCGAAGGCTTCAGATACTGTATTACATAAGTATGATATCTATCTACAAACCCAGTCAATAATAATTTTTAATTCAATATTTTTTTTTCAGAGCTAGCACACATTCTTTTTTAGTATAAAGCCTGGAACGTTTCCACCAGTATTCGTGTATCTACACATATGCGGTATTACGGAAACATTACGGAAGTGATGGAGATATAAAATAAGGTAACGTCCTAATAAAGGCCCAAATATATTCACAAATGGGAGAGTATGAAATTCAATCTGTTTGTGCCGTTACCGGAAAATGCTAGTCATAGCACCGCCCTCAATGCGATAGGTGGTGCGTTGCTGGGAAATTAATTAGACAGGCATCCAATGCCTCGTTTCATGATGTAAGCTAATCTCTCGTGTCTGTACTTCGACAGGACGTGTCTTCGTACTGGTAAAACCTCCTCTAATCACGGTCCGCAAATAAATAATCGATCACAGTTAGCTGATACGTTAACTGCGGGTGGAGGATGCGGAAAAGCGCAATTTTGTAAAAGGATAGGTTTGGAAAGTTGGCAGCATTTAAGAATTTAGGTAGCTACCGTTTCTACCAGTTTGTGACGTAATGAGGAATTTGAAAGGGTTGAAAAACAGTATACAAATGAATCGAAGTGAAGAAATGGTAATTTTAATAATTAGAACTGCTGCTGCCACCAGTTTGAGGAAAAGTACAATTTATAAAAAAAATGAAACGATTAATCTGAGAAATTTAATGAAGAAAAAAAAATATCGAACAGTATACAAATGAATCGAAGTGAAGAAATGGTAATTTTAATAATTAGAACTGCTGCTGCCACCAGTTTGAGGAAAAGTACAATTTATAAAAAAATATGAAACAGATTAATCTGAGAAATTTAATGAAGAAAAAAAAATATCGAATTTTTGTGGCTATAATTTTACAGGAAAAGGAGACGATATGTTAAATAAATGTGTATGAATTGTTTTATAGGAAGTTTGTGTACAGGGTGGTTATATTTAAACTTCCCCTATGAGCAGTGCTCTATTGCTAAAACGGGCGAACGGATTGCAGCCAAAATTGGTAAATTGGCTATACATGATATGCGCTCAAGAAATTTCGGGGAAAAAATTTAGTTCCAAAAAATGTCCACTAGGTGGCGTTTTGCATGAAAAACTGTAAATTTAATGATGGAAATGGCTAATTCGAAATATACAAACAATTTTAACATTTATACAGTAGTTTTTGGGCATTTATTCACTCATTTGGGTAATGTTTGTGCTGATTTCACCATGCAAAGTGCCATCTAGTGGACATTTTTTTCAATTAAACGTTCTGAAAAATTCCCTTGAGAGCATCTTGAGTACAGTCCATATGCCAAATATGGTAGCAATCTGCTCACCGGTTATAGCTGCAGAATGCTGTTAGTAGGGGAAGTTTAATTATAACCACCCTGTAGTTTGTAGAATGTAGAATTGTTATTGTCGACAAAATTGACAAGTGTACATGTTTTTAAAAAGTAAACCATTTAAAAGAATCCTAAAGTCATCGGTAGGAATTTTACAGAAGCTTTCTACTATGCGGTCGAAAACAGTAAAATACTACTGTTTTCCTTTATTTTTTCTCAAATAATATTTCAGATGCTGCTCACAAAAGTATTATCAGTGCATGCCACAGCAGTGCCCAGTTATTTCAACATCAATATGTATGAAAAAAGCTGTTTTAGTCGTTTGACTCG